>JZKD02S0456235.1:1511344-1535780 GCA_000966675.3 Picea glauca | reverse complement strand
ATTCCTATAACTGCTCTTTGAAAGGTTGTTGGTGCATTACATAGTCCAAATGGGAGGACTCTATAAGAAAAAGTTCCCCAGGGGCTAGTAAAAGTGGTCTTATCTTGGTCTTGGGATGCAATTTTGATCTAGTTATACCCATTGAAACCATCTAAGAAAGAGAATAATTTCTTCCCCGACAAACTATCTAATGCCTGATCAATGAATGGTAATGGAAAGTGATCTTTTTGAGTGGATTTATTTAAGGCTCTATAATCTATTCACACTCTCCATTTCCTGTTTTTCTTAGGAACTATTACCAACGAGGAAACCCATTCACTGTCATATATAGGATATATAAACCCTGCATTAAGCAATTTTTGAAGTTCCTCTTTAAGAATTTCTCTTAAATTAGGGTTCATTCATCATTGAGATTGATAGATCGGTCAACAATATTCCTTGATATAGATACGATGAGTACATAATTCAGGAGAGATTCCCTTCATATCTGTATAGTCCCATGCAAATGCTTCCTTATGTTCAAGAAGTAACTTCATTAATTGCTATGTTTCAGCAGCTGTCAAGTTGGGGTTTATATTTAGTGTTTTGCCAGGTTCAATTTCTACTGGTATACTTTTAGAAGAGATGGTAGCTGATGTTTGAGGCAGGTCTTCAAAATTAATCTTTTCCTAGGTATCTGACTCCAAAAGTGCAGCTAGTTGATTATGTGTTTCTGGAGTCACAGTGGAGGGTTCACAAATAAAATTATTAATTACTTCATCCTCAATGGCATCTTTAAGGCTTAAATCTTGTCCGATAGTCAAGATAGGTTGAGTATTTTGATCATCATAGTCCACCCATAAGGAATTGTCATTATTAATAAAGGGTGTAGCGTGAGGGTAGAGAGTAAGTTGTTTGGTCTCATATCCATTAGAAATTGTCATTGAACCAGATCTGCAGCTGATAAAGGCATCTTCTGTGGCTAGCCAAGGCCTACCCAAAATTAGAGGATGACCCCCCAATTTTGTTTTAGGTTGTAATACCACAAAGTCAGTTGGATAATTCCAAGACTCAACTAAGATGATTAGGTCTTCAATAACTCCTCCCGATTTGATTGTAGAATGATCAGCTAATTCTAGAATGGTTGGGGTATCTCTAATTTCATTCTTCAGTTGTAATAGTTGTGAAGTTTCAAGAGTCATAATATTGATAACAACGCCTAAGTCTACCAGAACTCGAGGAATTATTGTTTTTCCAATTTGCACTGTGATAGTAGGATGGTTGGGATCACCATATTTAACTGGAGGAGCTTTACCTAATATTAGTGCAGACAAATCACCCATGACATGAACTGTGAGGGGATCTTTAGTTTTCCTACTAGGTTTCTTAACACAAATGTCTCGCATAGTTCTGGCATAAATTGGTACATCTCTTAGTGCTTGTAATAGTGGAATTTTGACATAGAGATTTTGTAATTCCCCTAGAATATTGAAAGCAGGTGGCTCAAGAGTTTTAGTCAAAGATAAATGCTCAGGGAATGGTGGTTCCACTGTTTCAACAACAGTATTAGAGGATGGTTGTACCTCTTCAGGTGAATCGTGCTTTTTTATTTCTTCTTTATCAGAATCAGAAGAGGTAACATCATCAATGATAGGTTCTACTATTTTCCTAGATCATAAATGAATATCATTGCATTGTGCAGGGAAAACATAAAGTATAGGCTAGTTTTGAATATTAATACACTACACAACCTTATTATTGGGGTTAGGGTTAGGTTGTACAGGTAGTGAGGGCTGCATCATTTGATTATTCAGTGGAGCACCTGATGGTAAAGGGAGTGGTTGCTGAAATTGTGATTGAAATTGAGGAAATTAATTTGGAAATGGGGGTTGTTGACCTCTCCAATTTGGATTCCATTGGTTAAGGTAAGGTTTTTGTTGTGAAGGCCAAGGTGTTCATATTGTTGGGTCTACAAAGTGAGAGTTTGTTTGTTGCATGGGTGGGTAATTCATTTGATTGAAGGGTGGGTATTGCATTTGGTTAAAGGGAGGGTAATTTGCTTGACTAAAATAAGGATAATTATTCCAACAATTAGAAGATGTAAATGGCATATTAGGATTCATACCTTGTTGATGTAGGAGCATCCCTCACGACAAGCGAGTCAACGCAGAATGCAAGTGGACAGCTGGACAAGCCAGCAAAATTTTTGAAAACACCTTGAAACTATTGCACAAACATTTATGTGATAATTTAATGAATTGCACTTTGTACATTGTAACCGAACCTATAGAGGATAGCTCTCGTCCTTTAGTAGATATACGACATTTAATATAGTTAATGTAGGTAGATAGACTTGAATTCATAGATTAGACAGTTGTAGAAGAAAAGAGGGAAAACGGATATAGACACCCTCATTGTGCATTTTTGTAACATAATTCAGGCATAGTTGAAGCAGGAAGATCATAGAAGAGAAGCATAGAACTGTAGAAGAACACCCATGTACAGATCTTGAATTAATAGAAGAAATTGATTCAGATTCATGGCTTTTGTGTGATTCTCTGTGTACGTGTGTTGAATGCTATGCTCATGAATGTTTGTTTTTCCTATTATACATTTGCTTTGATATGCTATGTATATGATTTCATGTCTGAAATGAAGTCTGAGAGGATAATGGAATGAATTTCAATTGTTTCTCTATCTGAGCCAGAGATTCCTGCAAGGAGTGCAGTGGAAGTCGTCCGCAAGGAGTGCGTTGACCGAAGGCTTAGGTAGTTTAACTTTTTCTCTCATTCACCCCAAAAGGTGCAGTTGGGCATAGGAGCTGTGCAAGGAGTGTGCAGGCCAAGTGAAGTTTAGGGTTGCGAACCTGAGTGCCAGCTGACAAACTGCTGCTGCGGGAGTGCGCAGAGCTGAAGGGACTTCAACACTTAAACGTGGTTGAAGGTTTGCTACAAGGAGTGCGTGCAAGAGGTTCCTGAGGGACTTGAAGGTCGTGGGAAAAGATCAGGAAGGATAGGCCTTCACATTCATTGAAGGATAGCGCAGAGGAGTCGTGCCTTTAAGGTTGGCAAGAAGCTTCGCAGGTTTGCATGCAGGAGGAACGAGTCTATAAGAGGAGACCCTTAGTCGTTTCACAGGTTTTCATCAGGAAGAACGGATGAACAAAATTCTCTGAGGAGATTTCGCGAATCACTGTGAGCTGTTGGATCTCGTGGAGGTGCAGGGGAGATACAACAAAGTGGTTCAGAGGGTAAAAATCTCAGGAAAAATAGAGTTGTTGATCCAAGCTAGCCAAGACCGTTGAATTATTCGCAAAATCACCTATCGGAATTTCGTGGAAGAAGAGTCGAAGATTTGGTAATGGGAATCGCAATATTGTGATATGCGATATCCCGACAGTTACAAAAAAGGTGGGGCCACAGTGGAGTTGGTGACGTGGACATGTGGTACAATCTATCGGGATTTTGTGGTGAGAAGTTCCGATACCATAGAATCAGGATTCGTGAAATCGCAAACCCCGAAATCCCGACGAGGTGACGGGACTGTTGAAAAGTCAAAGCTGCGAGCTCATCGGAGTTTTGGCATATTGGGTATCGGTAGTCGGTAAAGCAAGTTGCTCAACATAATGAGCGTCGATATCGCGATAGGGAAAGTTACGACAAGAAAAGGTCAGCGTTGACTGGTTAACGGGTCTCGACAATCTGGGAGTGCAGCGCTCGACATTGAATTCGCGAGGTCGCGAGATCCGATCTCCCGATGAGTAAAGAGAGGGGGATTTCATGAGAGTTATGTGGGTGTATATTTCCTGATAGGGAAATAGAAGGGCTATGCAAGAGTTCTTCGGGCCATGAAAAGGGAGAAGATCCTGTGAGCGGGCATGCCATGAGGAGTGCGACTGCGTCAAGTGGTATCAGAGCCTAGAGAAAATTTCTTTGCTTTCTGTAGCAGAGAAGAAGGAGATTCACCATTTCATCGAGAAGATATAGATAATCAACCGATCCAGAGGATAGGGAAATGCCGTGAAGAAGAGGTCGACAAATGGCAGATCTAGCCATAGAGAGACAAATGCATGATCTCTGAGTGAGACTCGAAGACATGGAGACAACGCAAAGACGCACAGACAGTGCAGGGGATTTGAGTGATTTCGAGAGTGAAGTTGAGGCTGAATGAGAAGAAGAATTTGCAGCCGAGGATGCAGACAATGAACGTCTAATCAAAGCTATTGCATGGATGGGTGCCAAAACAAAGATGGACATTCCAGTTTATGAGGGAAATCTGGATGTAGAAGAGCTTCTAGATTGGATTAGAGCTCTGGATACATACTTCGATTATGAAGATGTCGAAGAGGATAAGAAGGTTAGGCATGCTGTCACGAGATTGAATGGACATGCAGCATTATGGTGGGATGAGCTACAAGAAGATAGATGCTGCAAGGGCAAGCAGAAGATCAAGAGCTGGAAAAGAATGATTGCAAAGATGAAGGAAAAGTTCATCCTGAGAGATTATCAAATCACTCTGTTCAGGAGGATGCAGAACCTGAGACAAAAGCTGATGATAATAAAAGAATACACGGAGGAATTCTATAGACTGAACATCAGGGCAGGTCATCGGAAGAGTGATGATGAGAAAGTTGATAGGTATATGAATGACCTGAGATATGATTTCCAGGATGAGATGAGCATGGTAACCATCCGAATGGTGGAGGTTTCCTATCAAATAGCTCTAAAAGTGGAAGAGAAGCTGAGTCGAAAGCAAAGTCAAAGAGGCCGAGGCAGAAGTCATCCCAGAGGCAAATCGGTTGCCTAGGATAAATACCAAAAGCCCAAGGACAATTGGAAAAAGCGTCAAACTAGACCCGAGAGAGGTGGAAGTTCACAGCAAGGGCAACATGCTAAAAATAGAGGGAAGAATACAGAGCAAAGAGGAGGATACGCTAATAATAACATGTTTCCTCGTACCAGAGGTAGAGGAAGAGGAAGGGGTGGAGTAATCACATGCTTCACGTATGGAAATAATGGGCACAAGTCATTTGACTATCCAGATAAAAAGAAGGATGGAGGAGAAGCTCACATCACCAAGGCACAGAGGCGAGATGTTGAAGCAGAAGATGCTGAAGGTGGAAGGTTGCTGATGATGCGTAAGGTTCTCTTAACACCCGAGAAGCAGGTGGAGGACCTAGCTCAAAGAAACATACTTTTCAGAACTGCTTGCAAAACCAAGGATAGGGTATGTAAGGTTATCGTGGACAGCGTTAGCACTGACAATCTCGTTTCGATCGAGATGGTAGAAAATATGGAGCTGGAGATGACTGATCATTCAAATCCATATAAAATTTCATGGCTACAGAAGGGACATCAGGTAAATGTCACTAAACAGTGTTTAGTTGAATTCAAAATAGGAGGGTATAATGATAAAGTACTCTGTGATTTTATTCCTATGGATTTCTATCATTTATTGCTGGGTAGACCATGGCAATATGAAAGGAATGTAATTCATGATGGGAAGATGAATACGTATACCTTAGCGAAGAATGGGAGGACACACATGTTGCTTCCGATAAAGGATAAGGAGGTGAAGCCAGAAGTAAACAACACAGTACTTCTCATGAGTGGGAAGGAACTTCTTACGGAAGTGAAGAAGAAAGAAGATCCAAATTTCTTTATGGTCAAGAAACCAAGGATTGTTCTGACTAGCACAAGAGTGGATGATCTACTAGAGGAGATTCGAGAACTACTAGAAGAGTTCGCTAATATCATGGTGGACGAATTACCTCGTTCGTTGCCACCGATGAGGAGTGTGAGTCATCATATAGACCTCATACCAGGAGTTAGTTTGCCGAATAAAGCCGCGTACAGGTTGATGCCGCAAGAAAATGAAGAGGTCAAGAAGTAGGTCTAGGAGCTGCTAGACAAAGGATTGGTCAGGGAAAGTTTGAGCCCGTGTGCCATTCCAACGGTGCTCAATCCAAAAAAAGATGGAGGTTGGAGAATGTGTACCAACTCAAGAGCCATAAACAAGATAACTATCAGGTATGGGTTTCCATTGCCACGGATGGATGATTTAATGGATTGCTTGAGCGGGGAAAAATACTTTTTGAAGATTGATCTGAAAAGCGGATATCACCAGATTCGCATGAGGGAAGGCGATGAGTGGAAGACAACATTCAAAACAAATGAAGGGCTGTATGAATGGCTTGTTATGCCATTTGGCTTGACAAATGCACCGAGTACCTTTATGAGGTTAGTGAATGAAGTCCCGAGGGAAGTTCATAGGGAAATTTGTCATCGTGTATCTGGATGACATACTGGTTTTCAGTAAAACAACAGCGGAGCATTTGAAGCATTTGTCTACAGTGATGCGGAGGTTACAACAGGAGAAGCTGTTGATAAATATGAAGAAATCCTCGTTTATGAAGATAGAGCTCATTTATCTGGGTTTTGTTATATCCGTGAATGAATTGAAGATGGATCCGGATAAGGTGGAGGTAATTAAAAATTGGACATCACCGAGAAATATGTTTGAGGTGAGAAGTTTTCATGAATTGGCTAGTTTCTACTGGAAGTTGATTAGGAATTTCAGTGGGATTAGCGCAGCGATGATGAACACAATGAAGAAAAGACATAAATCTTTTCACTGGACTGAAGAGGCAGAGAAAAGTTTCAAATTGTTGAAACGGAAAATCACGGAACAACCGGTTCTGGTGTTGCCATATTTCCAAAAGACGTTTCAAGTAAAATGTGATGCAAGTGGGTTTTCTATATGAGCGGTCTTGATTAAGGAGGACATACCGATTGCATATTTCAGTGAGAAGTTGAATGAGGCAAAATAAAATCACTCCACGTATGATAAGGAATTCTATGCCATCATACATGCGTTGAAAAAATGAAGGCACTATTTGATTCCAAAAGAATTTGTTTTATATAGTTATAACCATGCATTGCAATTTGTGACTCAACAGGAGAAGTTGAATCAAAGGCATGTTAAGTGGGTTGAATACATGCAAAATTTCACTTTTTTGATAAAACATATTTCTAGTACTGCTAACAAAGTTGTTGATGCATTGAGCAGGAAGTGTTTGCTGTTGCAGGAGTTAAAAGTCAGGATGTTAGGCTTTGATGATCTCAGAGACACGTACGCAAATGATCCAGACTTTAAGGAAGCATATGAAGCAGCTGAGAATCCAGTTCTCAAAGATAGCAGCGAATGGGCCGAATACATGATCCAGGAAGGATTGCTGTTCAGAGGCAATCAACTGTGTATTCCAAATTGTTCCATGAGGGAGAATCTACTGAAGGAGAAACACAACGGAGGATTGGCCGAACACTTCGGTCATGATAAGAAATTCGTGAAGATGATAAAGTCATACTTTTGGCCATGGATGTGGTTAGAGGTCAAGAAGTTTGCGGAAAGATGTAGAATTTGCCAACATTCAAAGGGAAGAAAGCATAATGTGGGATTCTATCAACCATTACCCATACCTGAGAGGCTGTGGGATGAAATCAGCATGGATTTTGTATTGGGATTGCCAGGGACTCAAAGAGGATTTGATTCAGTCTTTGTGGTAGTGGATAGGTTTTCCAAGATGACACATTTGATCCCATGCCAGAAAACCAGTGATGCGACTCACATCACAAATCTGTTTTTCAAAGAGGTCGTTCGACTTCACGGCTTACCCAGAAGTATAGTTTCAGACAGAGATACAAAGTTCATGGGACATTTCTGGAGGACACTATGGAAGAAGTTGGGAACTAAATTGATGTTTAGTTCAGCTTATCATCCTCAGATGGATGGGAAAACAGAAGTGGTTAACAAAAGTCTAGGAGACTTGCTGAGAAGCTTGGTGACAGAGCACCACAGCCAGTGGGATAGTATATTACCACAGGCAGAGTTTGCATACAATGACTCAGTGAACAGGAGCACATGCCAAAGTCCATTTCAGATTGTGTATGGAGTGCAACCGAGAGGAGTTTCTAAATTAAGGGATTCAGAACAGACTGCGACTAGGAGCGCAAGTGCTGAAGAGTTCGTAGAGGCAATGACAGAACTTTATGGCCAGGTGAACCAGTGACTGCTAGATTCAAATCGTGAATATAAGTGCAAAGATGACCAACATAAGAGACAACTTTAGTTCAAGGTTGGTGAATTAGTTCTGGAACATTTGAGGAAAGAGAGGTTCCCGAGGGGAACATACAATAAATTGAAAATGAAGAAATTCGGTCCATGTAAGGTCTTGAGGAAATTGGGGAAAAATGCTTATGAAATCGAGTTACCGAATGAGATCAGAGTATCTCCGATATTCAATGTCGCAGATTTATATCCATATAAAGTTGAGGAAGCAGGAACATAAGGTGAACAACCAGGGGTTCAGTGGCAAAAGCAGATGCTGATTTCAGAGAAGCTGCAGATGGGGAGCATATTGGACAAGAGAGTCAGTAACAAGACCAGGAGGAAAGAATACTATGAGTATCTGGTCAAATGGAAGGGTCATCCAGTGGAAGATGCCAGCTGGGAGAATGAAGCGGAGATACAGAAGCATGGACATACCGTGCAGGAGCTCATGGATAGGAGCCCATGAAAGTTTTCAAGCGAGGGAGTATGATGCAGGAGCATCCCTCACGATAAGCGAGTCAGTGCAGAATGCAAGTAGACAGCTGGACAAGCCAACAAAATTTTTGAAAACACCTTGAAACTATTGCACGAACATTTATGTGATAATTTAATGAAGCGCACTTTGTATATTGTAACCGGACCTTGAGCATATAGCTCTCGTCCTTTAGTAGATAGATGGAATTTAATATAGTTAATGCAGGTAGATAGACTTGAATTCATAGATTAGACAGTTGTAGAAGAAAAGAGGGAAAACAGATATAGACACCCTCATTGTGCATTTTTGTAACATAATTCAGGCATAGTTGAAGTAGGAAGAGCATAGAAGAGAAGCAGAGAACTGTAGAAGAACACCCATGTACAGATCTTGAATTAATAGAAGAAATTGATTCAGATTCATGGCTTTTGTGTGATTCTCTGTGTATGTGTGTTGAATGCTATGCTCATGAGTGTTTGTTTTTCTTATTATATATTTTCTTTGATATGATATGTATATGATTTCATGTCTGAAATGAAGTCTGACAGGATAATTGGAATGAGTTTCAATTGTTTCTCTATCTGAGCCAGAGATTCCTACAAGGAGTGCAGTCGAAGTCTTCTGCAAGGAGTGCATTGACCGAAGGCTTAGGTAGTTTAAATTTTGCTCTCATTCACCCCAAAAGGTGTAGTTGGGCATAGGAGCCGTGCAAGGAGTGCACAGGCCAAGTGAAGTTTAGGGTTGCAAACCTAAGCGCCAGCTGACAGACTGTTGTTGCGGGAGTGCGTAGAGCCGAAGGGACTTCAACACTTAAACGTGGTTGAAGGCTTGCCGCAAGGAGTGCGTGCAAGAGGTTCCTGAGGGACTTGAAGGTCATGGGAAAAGATCAGGAAGGATAGGCCTTCACATTCGTTGAAGGATAACGCAGAGGAGTCGTGCCTTAAAGTTTGGCAAGAAGCGTCGCAGGTTTGCATGCAGGAGGAACGAGTCTATAAGAGGAGAACCTTAGTCATTTCGCAGGATTTCATTAGGAAGAACAGATGGACAAAATTCTCCGAGGAGATTTCGCGAATCACCGTGAGTTGTTGGATCTCATGGAGGTGCAGGGGAGATACGATAGAGTGGTTCAGAGGGTACAAAGCTCAGGACAAATAGAGCCATTGATCCAAGCTAGCCAGGACCATTGGATTATTCGCAAAATCACTTATTGGGATTTTGTGGAAGAAGAGTCGAAGATTTGGTAACGGGAATCACGATATTGTGATACGCGATATCCCGACGGTTACGAAAAAGGTGGGGCCACAGTGGAGTTGGTGATGTGGACAGGTGGTACAAGCTATCGAGGTTTCGTGGTGAGAAGTCCTGATACCATAGCATCAGGATTCGTGAAATCGCAAACCCCGAAATCCCGACGAGGTGACGAGACTGTTGAAAAGTCAAAGCCGTGAGCTCATCGGAGTTTTGGCATATTGGGTATTGGGAGTCAGTAAAGCAAGTTTCTCAACATCACGAGTGACGATATCGCGATAGGGAAAGTTACAACAAGAAAAGGTCAGCGTTGAATGGTTATCGGGTCTCGACAATCCGAGAGTGTAGCGCTCAACATTGAATTCGTGAGGTCGTGAGTTTTGATCTCCCGACGAGTAAAGAAAGGGGGATCCCATGAGAGTTTTGTGGGTGTAGATTTCCCGATAGGGAAATAGAAGGGCTATTCAAGAGTTCTTCGGGCCGCGAAAAGGGAGAAGATCCTGTGAGCGTGCGTGCCCTAAGGAGTGCGACTGCGTCACTTGTCCCCGCGGTTTCCATTTCCTTCTTTGTGTCAACATATAGACAGCTTCAGCTTCTTCATCGGTTGGTTGTAATGCTGCTTTGATTCATGGTAAAGAAGGGCATTGTTGAGTTTCATGATCCTTATCACAAAGGGTGAAAATTGGCATTTTGTCTAATGGGCATCCCCTTAGTGGGTGCTTTTCTTTGCATTTGGAACAAAAGATGGACAGAGCCGCTTCTGCTTCGGCTTGTTTCTTTTTAATCTACAAGGTGTCAATTTGTGAAGCAAAAGAACTTAACATTTTAGTTTTAAAATCCTCAAGTAAATTACCTATTTCAGCTCTTGTTGCTCCTCCACTGGCTGATTTTTGAACTCTTGAAAATGTGGTATCCTTGTTGTTTGATCTATTCCTTGCATCTCCTCTTGAACATCTTTTACAGAGGTTAACAATTTCATCATATGATTCTTTAGATATGTCCCCTTTACCAAGCATATTCAACATATCTAGATAGTCATCCCTTACTCCTTTTAATAATATTGTTTTAAGAATATCTTTACTTACATCGGGGTGACTGGATCTTTGTAGATTATATTGTAGCCTTTCCACAAAGTCCTCCATATTTTCATCCTCTTTTTGTATCATCTTGAATAGTTCCTCTCTTTTTTCTCTTGTTCGACAATAGTCTTGATATTTTTCCATAAATTTCTGTTTCATCTGATCCTATGTTGTGATTACATGACCTCCAAGACTCATGAACCATCTTAATGCATTTCCCTTTAATGTTGCTGGAAATAGCTTTAATTTTTTAGCATTGGTAATGTAATCATAACTTCTGCATAATATAGCAAATTCGAAAAGGAATTCATCAGGATCTTCAGAAGATAAACCATGAAAGTTAGGTAAAGCTGAAAGTGGAATATTCTTCATAGGAGCTACTCCTCTAGGAAGATCACCAATAGGAAATCCTAAGGTAGAAAAAGAGTTTTCATCATTTACCTCTCCTTTAGGACCTACCTGTTCTTCATGGTGCAGTTCTTCATTATACCCATCCATGGTTTCTTCTGTTTGTTCCCCTACTGCACTTGCTCGATCCTCAATGTTGTCTACTGGTTTCTCAACTGTATTCGTTTCAAATTTATCTTGAAAGGAAGGTTGAGGCTTTGGTTTTCGAGAGCTTGGTCGTTGAGGAACAAAAGATTCAGATTTTGATATAATCTTGTCGATACAAGTCTTTCTTCCTCCCGTTCCTTTGCCCCTGCCACCTGTAGGGTCAGTTTCCTTGGGGGCTCTGCGTCCTCTCATGCAATATGTACATCTGAAAGAACATAAATGATTTTTAAATCTATAATTTCCTTCCCCAACCATGACACCAAAATGTTGGTCACTATAATTGTTTATTAATTAAAACAATCAAGTGTTACATAAATTGTCAACCCAGGGAAGTCTGTTTATTTCAAAGGCAATCACACACTGTATATGGTCAATCTCAAAAGAAATCCAAAGTTGTAGTAAAATTTACACTAATCACACCTTGCTTTGAATACACTGAAGTTCTACATTGAATTACAGTAAAAACAATCTATCTATTGCAGAATTGAAGATTCAAAGGAAAATAATTATCAGAAGAATCTTGGATTACATTAAGAAACAACAACCTAGGGAAAAGGAACCTTTCAACATACTGCAAAGAGGACTAACTATTCTATAACAGAGAACAGGACCCTATTCCCCAAAGTAGGAATCTTCAGCACCTGTCTCTGACTATCACACTTTCATAAACTCATTATGCAAACAGAATTACCAATCAAAATGATCAACAATTACCTAGGAACGAATTGTATGAAAACGATGCAACAATAAGTTGAAACAGAGTTTTAACAAGGCATGAATAAAAAAAATACTTAACACACTACATAAACTAATGGGTGAATCTTGTGAAGAAGGTGGGCCCTCTCCTTCTCACAAGATTCCCCAGAAATGAAAGGGAACTAAGAAGAAATGCTCAAAATGATCTTGTATTCATCTGTCCAATGTAACAAGTTACAATATCAAAAGTGAACATGCTCCTTCTCTGTAATTCCCTTCTAGCTAAGCCTTCCGTAATACCCCTTCTATTGATGATTTCTCCTCTATTTAAAGAGGAGAATCCTCTTAATACAATTAAGCATAAGATTACATGTGTACGTACAAATCCTATTCTTAGTATGATCTAATCTTCTATGCTGGAATAGGATATCCAGATCTTCCATAGAAAAATGACGTTACAATGGTTGTAATGGTTTTGGCTTTGAGGTACATCTGTTGCGACTAGTGTAACAACTCCTTTAATTATCTCTTCTGTTACTGTTGTATGTGAAATATTGTTTCAGCATTGCAAATCATAGACTGTTTCAGCAACGAGATTTGCGTACTGTTTAATTGTTTTAGCAACGTAGCAACAACGATATATTATCTTTTCTTGTTACTGCTGTATATGAAATACTGTTTTAGCATCGCAAATCATAGACTGTTTTAGCAATGCGATTTGCATACTGTTTAACTATTCAACAACGTGGTCTTCAAGCAACAACAATATATTAACTGCAGTCTTCAAACTATTTTAGCAACTATATATTTATGATTAATGGCTAAGTATGAAAGTAATGTATAATTACATGTAAAACAAGTTAAACATATAGCAAAGAGAAGAAACGTTATATACCTTTGGAAAAATAGATTAAGGTGATAATGTAAGCTTAAATGTGAGTGGGAAAAGGATGTAATGATAGAAAAAAGTATGAGCAAAAAGGTACATGATAGGGTCCTAACACTAATGAGAACATGAATTTTTTTAATAATACATCCTCATGATGTATCTCCCACTGGTGCATGAGTTCATGAAACTCAGAGAGATGTTGAGAAACGTTGTCCTCTTTATGCTCTCTAAATATGGACAAATAATCGCCCCATTCATCCATAGTAGGGACAACATTAGGAAAACCAGAAACAACATAAAAATAAAAAGGAGAAAACCTCTGAGCCAAGATTTTTCCCATTTCGAACCAGTGGAGTCGCCAATCGATTCTTTAATCATGAAGTTTCCAGGTGAAAGATATGCAGTAAGAGTGCATTTGGTATTTTTTCACCATTAAAGAACATATATGATCATTGTGTTCTCCCAAGGGCTACCAGGTGTAGCCAAAAGCAGCCACACTGAAATAGTGGAGTTGATACAATGGAGTTGCCAGGTGCAAGCACAATCTTCCAAGGTTTTGATTTCTGATGCACCTTCAGAATCAAAAGTTCATTGTTGTTCTACCTAGGGAAAATCTTCAATTCATCCCCATTAACGACGCTAGAAATTTTAGCACTAGAAGTCACCTCCGGATTGCATCGATGGTAATCCTAGTACCCATAAGGTTATATGTCATGATTAATGGATTTAAGGAGGTCAAATGGGACAGACTCAAGAGAATATCGTTTTAACTTATAAAACTGTGGTAGTATGCACAAGCAAATGAGGTGTTGATCAACTTCAGCCAGTAAGTTGTAGTAAGGGTGAGTAGGAGGAAGAAATTGAGGATAAGATGTAAAGGTCTGCTCTGGACATTAGGTCTTCCAACAACCTAAGGAGGAAAAACTCTGAAAACAAGATCCTCTTGTATTCAAAGTTTCAGGAAACTGAAGAGCACTAAAATAGAAATACGATAAAAAAATACATCACAACACAACCATAACAATCCATGTGAATCCTTAAATCATGGACACTTAAGTATCAAAGGAAAACTAGATGGAAAAGGAAGTTGACTTTCATTAAACAAGAAGTCTCACGTCAAATTACATAACCAGATAACCAGAGTGTTTCATTAAAATTTTACAATACGAGAGCCTAACTCAACCATTGACCATTAAAAAATATAAAAAATACATACATATACTCAAAAATTCTCCCAGAAGAGGTGTGCTCAAGCTTCTCATCCAATGCCATACGTTTGTGTCTTCTCAGTCATATTGCACATGCAGTCTCCTCTATGCATGCCTTCCCCTATTAGACGCAAGCTCTACTTTTCTATTCCTTTCTAGCTTTCCATTTATGCGTTGAGACGATGTCTCAACTGCCACCTCACTTTCATGAACTGTCTACATTGGGATCAGGACAAGCCACACTCTAAACTTCACCATCTGGAGCTTTGCTAGACACTTGTAGGGAGGACTTGGGAGGTAGACGTGGATGATGATGGTATGGAGATGACGAGATGACTGGGACTACATGGGCACCAAAATATCAAATCAGATCCCCGACTTAGGATAAACGCCATTTGTGGGTTTCTAAGCCCCTTTTCTCACATTTTGACCAAGGTGCCACTTCCTTAGGGAAAACAATCCCCCTTACAATAATATGTGTTAACACAACCCTTCCTACTCAAAGAACCTACCCAATTGCATTGGCTGGCGCAGAGGTTGATGCAATGGATTCTGAGACGGAAGAAGATGATCTGATGGATGATGATATGAAAATGGATGATGGCAATGAAAATATTATTCCCACTCCTGTGCCCAAATTGAAATCAATCATAATGGGTAGAACTTCCTCGCTCAATGATGGCGGTCCTGACAACACCAAAAGAAGGAGCTTCAGAAAAGAAACCGATGCTGAATGCAATAGCTGCTTTGCAGCTCAAAAGTAGGAACTCCAGAGGTCCAAATTAGTCCATTCTAGGCGGAAGACTTTCACTGTAAGGAAATGATTTGTTGATGCTCCCAGAGATATATTTCAAGCCAAAAAACTATTCAATTGCGAGACTGTTGTCCCGTTCTCTGGATATACAATTAACATCTTAGGGAATGAGGACTAGAACTCCCACTGGTGCAAGGCATATTTCTACTTGTCATCTCCTTCCACCCAGAATGGACTAATTTGGGCCTCTGGAATTGCATGTGAAACTTGTGTCCCTAAAGTTTTCAATTGTGGAGAGGTGGTTTCTTGGTGTGTCCTAACTTTTAGTTAAGGGCTATTCCATTTGCCCTGCAATGTTTTTTGTCTTCTTCCTCACGGGAAGCTTCTAAGAACAATCAATTTTACCACAGGATGATTCATCGAGGATAAAAATACAAGGATTTCCTAAAAAAGAAGGCATGGTAATCAATTTTGTATGCATGTTGAAGAGTATCTCGATGGCTCCTGCATGTTGTGGATCCCGTTCCTCTGTTTGTGGCAGATACGCTCAATGTTTTGGCCCAAAGAAATGGGTCGAATTTCTAAGGATACATGTACAATTCTTAGTGTTTTTTAATTTTCTTTTAAATGGATTTGCTGTTAAATTTTTTTTCCTTGGATTCTTGGTTGCTGCTTCTTTTCTGGATTTAGCACCTCTTCTCATTGGCATGCTTCGATAGTCTCGTAGTTCTTCGATATTGTATTTTCTTAGGTAATTTGTTCTAAAATGGAGCATCTAACAACTGTATGACAATGTACTGTGTCAATCCATCGGGCTTTTATGCAAACAAAAAATTAATTACACACAGTTTCAAACCAACGTTCAATTCTATTCGTGATGTAGATAGAACATAGCAATACCAAATCACAATGTTGCAGCAACATTGTCATTCTTGTTTCTAGACATGCAATTATTAAGATTTAATGCTAACAACCCATAATGCAAGAAGTTTAAAACTTAAGTTAATATGTTGCAGTCATGGAAAAATGTATCAAGAACACATTTACACCCACAAGTTGCAATAAAATCTAATCTTCAACAAAGCATTTGCTGACAATTACTA
Source organism: Picea glauca (assembly GCA_000966675.3). Taxonomy (NCBI): domain Eukaryota; kingdom Viridiplantae; phylum Streptophyta; class Pinopsida; order Pinales; family Pinaceae; genus Picea; species Picea glauca. The sequence goes on along the minus strand of JZKD02S0456235.1, from coordinate 1,519,685 downwards.
GAAAATGATGGTTTTGCAACAATGGGGCTTGTTTGAAACCAAATCATGCTTATGAAAATTGCCCTCCGCCTTTCTATTTTCCCACTCTTTTATCTCCTATGGTTTCTATTTCTAGTTACTTAATCATTTTTTCTCGAAAATGCCTTGCTGCGCAAGTTGGCGAATTCACGCGTTTCAACCAAGCGCTTCCCCTTTGTCTAAATTGCACGTTCCATTGTTCTGTGAACTGCAAATAACAATCCATCTTCTGTGATATGTAGATTTAATTTTGGACTCCCACATCATCCCCTCCTTTGCGTTACACATTTTGCACCAAAATGTTCCGATATATACAATTTGACACTCGGGGCCTTATGACTCCTCGGGAATCCGTCACCCTATTTTGAAGCCCGTTCGACCGCTTTCCACACATGACAATTTATTGACATCTCTTTGGTGGATCGTCGAGTTCATGGGTTAAGGAAATTTCAAATTTCTAGATGTTGTTTCATGTGCCCATTACTTTCAGATTTCTTTCCAAGTATATGCAATATGTATACAACTTATCCAACAACACATAGAAAAGATATTGCCAGGAAATGAAATATCTATTGCAGATTTGAATATATTGGACCTTCTTTTCCCTCCTCTATACTTGACCAAATTGTTGTTTCTTTTTCCCCTCTACTCTCTCTTTCTCTTTACTTAGTCATTTTTTTGAAAATGTGACTCCGACCGACCAATAGCCATTCAATGCCTAGGAACTTTTCAGATCGTGAATTCTGATGCAGGAGCATCGCCAACACATCAAGCGAGCCAACATGGAGTGGAAGACAGCTAGATAAGCCATCACACATTTTTGAAAATACTTTGGGATTGTTGCGTGATCTTAAATGGGCCATTTAAGAGATGACACACTTGTACATTGTAACGAACCTGGAGCGGATAGCTCTTATCCTTAGGTAGATGAGGCATTTAAAATAGTTAATGTAAAGTAGATAGAATATTTAAGTCCAGATTTGATAGTTTAGAGTTCGAGAGGGAAAACGGATATAGACACCCTCTTTGTATTGTTGTATCATGAGATGAGATAGTCGAGAGCAGGAGAAAGAGAGAAAGCAGAGAGAACTATGTAAAGAACACCCATGTATAGATATTGAATTAATAGAAGAAGGCTTTGATTCAAATCCATGGTTATGTGTCTACTCTCTGTGTATAGATGTTATGCTCATGAATGTTTGCTTTCCTGTTATGCATTTGATTTAGATATGATGTGCATGTGATTTCATGTTTCAAATGAAGTTTGAGAGGGAGATAGAATGAGTTTCATTTGTTTCTCTAAGTGAGCCAGAAGATTCCTGCAAGGAGTGTAGTTGAATTTGTCCGCAAGGAGTGCGTGAGTACAGGGTTCAATTAGAGAAGGCTCTTGTTCTCATTCCATCGAGAGTGCAGATAGGCACGGTGCCATGCAAGGAGTATGCAGGCCAAGTGAAGTCTCAGAGTTGCAATTCTGAGCAAAGTATTGAAAGACTACTGCTGCAGGAGTGCGCAGGGTCAAAAGACTTCAACACTTAAAAGTAGTTGAAGATTTGCCGCAAGGAGTGTGTGCAAGAAGTTCTCTAAGGGACCGGAGGAGTCGAGAACAAGATCAGGAGGAGTAGGCCTTCGAATTCGTCGAAGGATTTTACAGGGAAGTTGTGCATCGAAGATTTCGAGCAGACGTTAAAGACTTGCGCGCATGGTGACGAGTTCTGTGGAAGAGCGTCTCGTCATCTCGGGGATTTCATTGGGAAGAAAGGGATAGTCGAAATTGTCCAAGGAGAAGTCGCGAGAATCCGAGAGCCGTGGGATCTGACCAAACTGCAAGGGAGATATTGCAGGTATCCCAAAGGGTGGAAAGCTCAGGACGGATAGAGCGTTGGTACAAGTCGGCTAGAGCCGTTGTATTGTTCGTAAGATCACCTATCGGGATCTCGTGAGAATAGTGTCGAAGAATTGACAATGGGATTCGCGAAGTCGCGAGGTGTGATATTTTGACAGTAACATAAGCGTGTGGGGGGGGGCACAGGAGTGAGTGGAAGACAGGTGGTAGAGATCGGAGATATAGCGAGTTCAGGACTCGCAATTTAAAAGCCCAAATATTGGAGGATTCAAGTCGCAAGGCACGAGGTAGCGAAAGTGCGACAGGAGAATATTGGAGTCTCGTCATATCGGGTCTCGAAAGATAGAGAAGTCAGTAGTTAAGGTCGTGAGCAGCAAGGGTGCGAGGTGGTTAGTCACCGAAGTGCAACGGGGATCATGTCGGTGCTTGGCATATCGGCCATCGGGAGTTGGAAGCCCAAAGATTTGGTATCACGAGCAGCGAAGTCGCGATATTACGAAGCCGCGATAGCGTAGAAGTCCCGATATACAAATTGATTGGAGGACTTGTGGGCTGGCTATCTCAACATTGCACTTATATTGTTCAGTGTCCTCCAAACAACACTCAGAGTTGCATGATATACAAATTGACAGACGGACTCTAGGGCTGGCATGATCAAGATTGTGATTGTTTACAGATGGAAAAGTGATAAAATGAGCCACATACTACATTTGCATCACATAGGTTATATTAAAGGGAAAAGCATGTCCTCTATAGTTCTGTGTCCTACAAACAACACCCAGATTTTCATACTATACAAATTGACAGGCAGACTTGTGAGTTGGATGGCTAAAAAAATAAAATTCTATTGTTCTGTGTCCTGCAAACAACACTCAGAGTTCCACGATATAAAAATTGATATACAAAGCATACAACCAAGAACCAAGTAAACTCACAGATCGTATTCCTAGTCGCTATTTTTTGTGCCCACCACCTTCACACTTCTTTCCAAGTATATATCTTGGTAGGAAATGGGATATCTATTACATATGTGAATATATTAGCCCTTCTTTTCCATCTTCTATGCTTAGCCAAATATCCATTTCTCTTTTCCCTGAACTTTATCTTTCTCGTCACTTATTTTTTTTTTTGAAAATGTTTAGCTGCGCGGGTAGCCGGATTTGTGGGTTCACGTTTGCACTCATGCTCTTATATCGTGACACTGACTGACCGCTTCCCCATTCCATACCCAGTCAGTTCTCCAACTGCCGATTCCCGGTAGGCAGGCTCTAGATTGGACTTCTATTGTTCCATGACCTATGAAAAATACCGTGACTTTCATGATATGCAAATTTACAACCGGATCAGATCATACCATCTTTTGTATTACAGTCTAACTATGATACCCTCTTCCATGGTACACATTTTTCACTGAAAAGTTCCGAGACATACAATTTAACCATTGGTTCCTCACTTTTTCTGTGGAAATATTATCACCCCTTTTTGAAGCCCGTCTTTCTGCTTTCCATACTTTGCCATTTCTTCGAATTTCTTTCGTGGATCATCAGGTTGGTGGGTTCAATAAATATCCATTTCCTAATCTTTGTTTCCTATGCCCACGACCTTTTTCAATTAGAAATTATCAATTATATATAATATCTTATTTCTAAGTATGCAATTAGAAAGCGATAATGCTAAACCAGGATTTGAGGGAATCTCCCATTAATATGCATAAAACCAAAATTTCCAGATAGTTATATTATCCCTTCTGACTGTTAATTTCAAACATCATGGAATGTCATTTGCGCATCGTTGGGTTGGTCCGTTCACGAAATATTCAATCCTCGATTCCGAAAATGAGTCCGACCGACTGTTTTCATATTCCATTCTTAGCCACTTTCCTGGAATTCTGCAAATATACAAACCGACCACTGAACTGCCCCATCATGCTCTCTTCCATTTTACACATTTTGCAGTCAAAAATTTTGATACATAAAATTTGACTGTGGGACACTCGCCTCTCCTGAGTATCCCTCGTAACCATGTTTTGAATCTCATTCTACCACTTTTCAGACCTTTCCATTTGTTCCTTTCTCTCCCTCGTCTCCATGACCTTCGCACTTGTCTATAATAAAAGAAATGCTTATATATATATATATATAGTACATTTTGCACTGAAAACTTCCGAGACATACAATTTGACCGTCGGGTCCTAACGTCTCCTGTGGAATTATTTTCACTGAATTTTGAAGTGCATCCATCCACTTTCCATACTTCACCATTTCTTTGAATTTCTTCCAAGGATCGTCGGGTTGGCGGCTTCAAGAAATATCCAATTCCTAATCATTGTTTCTTGTGCCCGCGCCCTTTTTCAATTAGCAATTACCAATTATATATAAGATTTTATTTCTAAGTATGAAATTAGCAGGCGCTGATGCTAAACTAGGATTTGAGGAAATCTCCCATTATTACGCATAAAACCAAAATTTCCAGATGGTTATATTATCCCTCCCGAGTGTTAATTACAAACATCATGGAATGTCAGTTACGTGTCGTCGGGTTGGTCCGTTCACGAAATATTCAATCATCGATTCCGAAAATGAGTTCGACTGACCATTTCCCTATTTCATACTTATCCACTTTCCTAGAATTCCCCAAATATACAAACCGACTGTTTAAATCCCCCGTCATGCTCTCTTTCGTTTTACACGTTTTGCAGTAAAAAATTCCGATACATAAAATTTGACTGTGGGACACTCGCCTCTCCCGAGTATCCCCTGTAACCCTATTTTGAATCCCATCTAACCACTTTTCAGACCTTTCCATTCATTCCTTTCTCTCCCCCGTCTCCTTGACCTTCACACTTTTCTAAATATGCAGTTAGTGACATTTAATTCTAACAACTCATCGTGCAGGAATCGTATAGATTGTCATTGATGAATGAAAGGCTCAAGGATACATCCTATTAATTTGCATTGAACCAATATTTGTGGAGGGTTATATTATCCCTTCTGAGTGTTGATTTCAAAATCATGAAATGTCGTTTGCATGTCGTCGACTTGGCACGTTAATAAAATCTCCAATCCTTAATTTATCTTCTCAGTACCCACCACCTTCGCACTTCTAAATATGCAATAAGTAAGCTTTACTGCTAACATTTCATCATGCACCACCCATACAAATTGTCATTAATTAGCGAAAGGCTCGAGGATCTTTCCCATTCATAATAATTTAACCAAGATTTTGCAGAGAGTTATATTATCAGCTCCTACTGTTCATTTCAACCATCATTTGGAGAAAACCAATGTTCTCATAAACCTATGGTATCATCTCGACAACATTTTTGTGGATATACAATGAACATCTTCAGGCGTGAGGACTAGAACTTCCAGTGGTCTAGGGCATATTATTATTACTCAACCCCTACAGCCAAGAACAAAGTAATTTGGACCTATGGGATTGCTCATGCAGGTTGTGTCCCTAAATTTTTTGACTGTAAGGAGATGGTCTCTTGGTGCACCGACAAATTCATTTTAGATAAAATAATTATTACACTACGAGACCACTCTTCTGTTTCGTTGTCACCTCAGGTCTTCCACTAGATGTTAAGATTGTCAGAGCCAACATTGACGTTCAAAGGAGAAGATTCCAAATAGTTCCAAGCGAAGAATAATAATTGGTTGGACCTCTTGCCCCATTTATTGGAAGACCGGATTGTAGTTCCTGAAGATATCACTAGCTTGTAGGTTAGTTCATTTATAAATCCATTCTGCGAAATTGCCTGTTTGTTTACAAGAATAATGGGACAAGAGTCCACAACAACTATTTCCCAGATGGCTCTTTATATTTTGTATTTCACAGTCAAGGAAGAAGCCATTTTTTATTGGGGCAAGTTAATTTCCCATGAAATCTATTCCAAATTGTTAAGCTTCAAAATGGAAAGGAAATTTTATATGTCATCCTAGTTAGTTTATGCCATAGCACATTGCTATTAGTTTCCAGAACTGTCGCTATCCAAGAATGTCAATTGGGAATCCAACCCACTAACATTCTCGTACCAGGCCTTGTGGAAGCACAATGCCTCCCATTGTTTTTATGAGGTTTTTAATGGCTTCGTGTCTGTTTTCAAAGTTTTTTTGTTAGGAGAATATGCTACTTGCATATCTGAACATGCAACTAGTTTTTTGGACAGGAAGGGGACACTTAAAAATTTGGATAATTACACTGTGATAAGGATTTTTGTCTCTAGGGAAAAACCTTCTCTCCTTCGATGTCACATTACAGACATAATGTTTGTCACAGAAGTAGCATGAAAATACAACTACTAATTTCATCTATTCCAAAAGAAGAGAAAAAAAAAGTTCATTCCTCTGCCTTGGAAATTCGAGGACTTCGTGTTGAATAATGTCAACAAAATTGACGAATTCCCAGTGCATTCTAGAAACTTGAACCTGAGATATGATGAAATCCTAAGAGGGTTTGACCTCGATAAATTTTTTCTACAACATTTACAAACACTTGGCTTCGACAATTCTTTTTTCAAAAAACACATGATCGAAAATAGAGACACTGGAAAAAATGCTCCTGCTTATGATGTCGATGACCTAGACACACTGCAAAGCAACACTAAATTGTACAGGCAACAGGGAAAAGGCCCTAGTGACAAGAGTGTTCAATCGATGAATAACACTCCCAAAAGTACAACATCCTAGAGAATCGCTCTAATGGCCCACTACAACAACAAAGCAACTCAGATTTCTTCAAACAGAGGAGAAGATAGCGACCCTCCTCACTCTAAAATTGATAGTTCTCATGAGCTTCCAGTAAAAAAGAAGAGAAAAAAAAATGTGGGACAGGTGGAAGAGCCTGAAATTCAAAGTGAGAACATGGAACTTGAGCATGATCTGGATAGCATACTTTTCTACCTTGATCAACCCATAGATTCCATCCTACATAGCATCTAATGGACATATCTGATACCAAAAATTTTGACGAATATGAATCCTTCATGTTCTAGAGCACTAATTTTGACAACCAATCCAAAAAATTGATTATTGAAAAAAAAATGTAAAAAATAAGAAAGGAAAATCTTGTTGAGAGGTTAACCTTGTGAACATACGGCCATACCAAAACTGTCAACTTCACATAGCAAGCGAAGATGCACTTCATGATTCCATTGGAGGCATCAAGGACAAGAATACCAGACTAAAGGATCGGGTCAAGGAATTAGAAGAGGCTTTGATTCCTATGCCATTGCTTGCCAATCCTTTGGCAATATCCATGCCTGCCACTCCTGCAGACAAGTTAAAAGGATCCTCTAGCCTCCTCGCATCCTATAGAGGACATGTGGAGAATAATATCAAGAAAATAATGGAACTAGTTACTGAGGCATGGGAAACATCACAAACCATGAATTCCCTTGGAACCAGAGCACATGATTTGCTCGAACATTTGTAGGCAAAGTTAAAAGATGAAGAACGTTTCTATTTAAACACGATCCTTCCTTTTAGCACCATTGTCAACAACATGACATAAACAAGAAGAAGACAACAATATCTTCCATCCAAAAATCAGATCGGTCAATTAAATGCATGCTAGAAAGAAAAAGTGAAGAACCCGCATCTCATTGTTCAGTCATGTGAATAAGCCATATCAAAGAAAGAAAAATTATTCACAAGGCTGTCTAGAATAAACTTAGCCAGAAGGACCAACGACTTCCAAGACCCCAACTTAATCGTCAACTCCTTGGAATTAACTAGGAAAGACTTCAATAAACAGGTTGACATGTTTAAAGTGTTGTCTTTGGAAAATTTTTACAACATCCTTGAATATGGTTGTTATCACTGAAATTTCGTCCGCACATGGTGACAAGAACTCTGCATCGTCAAAACAGGAAAGAAGTCATTCATGGCACAAGATTAATTCTACAGCATGGAAAAAGGGTAAAAAAACTATACAAAATGACCAAAACATTGAAGGGCGCTTTACAGAACCAGGGTGCACACGCATATGCGCGTAACAACAACGTACAATGCGCGCATAAGCACACGATGCGTGACTGTTGGGCGAAAAACCCGCGCACCTGCTAAGCAACGCATTTATTGAAATTAATCGGCCTCCCAACCACTAATGGATCAGCTCCCAAGTCGATTTGACACCAAATCCGAGCTCAATCCGCATGGTGGGTTGGTCAAAGACCTAATTGAGCCCTAAAGAGCCCCTTTTCACACTCCAAAGAGGTTACATAATCACCCCATGCTAGGCTATAAAAAGCCATGAATAACCATCACTTTCTCAAGGAATTCTATGTATTGTTATGCTACTAAGATTGCTAAGGACTCATTCTTTGGCAATAAACATAATAAGCTGAATTTCATAGAGCTATTCACCCCTCTCTTGAGTGGATAAGCTTGGATTTCTTTCACCCACATTTTCATCTTTTCATTGTAAGGAGAGCAAGCTTGTGAGGGCCTCAAGAGCCTTCCATTGGAGAAAGAAGGG
>JZKD02S0456235.1:1464867-1494731 GCA_000966675.3 Picea glauca | reverse complement strand
CATCAACCAATGACATCAATCAAACCAAACCATTTACATCAATGACATATGATCCAACAATCTCCCAAGTAATCAAACCATTGGCATCAATGACAACATGATCCAACAGTTATATACTTTCAAAAAATAAATGGGTCTCTATAGGCCACATGTCATTTACTACATGGATACCACCTGTGCTTCATGTTGCTTGCCACATCTCTGCTGTAGTTTCCATCTGACTCTGCTACTTTTTCCTATCCCAATTCAACCCGATAGGGACTACGCCGCCACACAACCTTGTTTGATATTTATTATCTTTACTTTTACATTACCTTTTCATAACCAATTTTCTTCATCTCTTTATCTTCCTTTATGTTACCTTGACAACTTGTTTTATTTGCTTTCTATTTGTATGTTTACATTTTATTGTACACTATATTTCTAATGCATTTTACTAACACTACTATATTATTGCTTGTCTTTATATCTTGCATATATGTATTTCACTTCATTACTAGTATTTTTCACTACATCTTCTATTACCCATAACATCTCCTTCTTCATCTCCTTACTCCTCGTCTTTCATTCATAATTCTACTTACACCCTGATTATACCTTGCTTGCTATTACCATTATATATATATATATATATATATATATATATATATATATATATATATATAAATTCTTTATTTTATTTTCCTAATTTTTATATTGATTCTATTTTTTGCATATCTTATTTACCCCATCCTTTACACTTTACTTTTTTATTTGTATTGGTACTTTTCTTTATAATTTATTCTTTCATTTTTTTTTAATCTTTTAATATCATCATACTTACATAATCATGTCATTTCTCAATCCTAACACATGTCTCTCTCCCTTTACTACTATTAATAATGCATTATATTTTTCATATACTTTATATAATTTATGTATCTTACATTTATATCATTACATTCTTCTTATACTTATTTTTTTTCAATTCAAATATTTTATTCTACATTACTTCTCTTTCCTTTTTATTACACACATTCATTACCTTGACTTTTTTTTCTCTCTCTCTCTCTATATATCCTACTACTCTTCTTTAATTTATTATTTGTTACCTTTCTTTACTATCACATAATTTTATGCTATACACTCCTTTATCATAATTTGCACTTCTCCCTTATTATTATTACAAAAGAAGATAATTTTATGCTATACACTCCTTTATCATAATTTGCACTTTTCCCTTATTATTAGTCCCCGTCGTAGGCATATAGGGACTATATCGATCAATAATTCGTTGACCTAGTATTAGTTTGTCCTTTGACCACAAATATTTGCGTAATATCTAATGTTGGAACTAGGGAACAAAAAACATTGATTTTTATATAACAAAAAGTACCATATATGTCATGATCTGATTGGATAATAGATTGGAGGTCTAATTGTTGGCTTTGCTATTCCCAATGTTTTATATGTTATCATATCCAAAATTTTTGATCGTATACGGTCTTTTTGAATCATAAATATTTTTTATGCATTTCTTGAAGGTGAATTAATATTTGTCTATTTTTTATTATTATTAAGTACTTAACGTACTTAAAGCCTACCACACATTCTTTCTTAAATGTTTACACAACGTGAGGCCCTTGGATGGTTTTGACAACCTTAGATGTTTCTGACAACCTTAAATGTTTACCTAAGAGGCCTCAAAGCCTTAAATGTTTACTTAACATGTATATCACCGAATCGACATGAAAAATAAAAATAAATTTGAATAATTAATTGAATAAAATTTAACAAAACATTATCACATATTAATCATGAATATGATATTTAATATTAATATTATAGGATAGATATCGTAAATTAAATTTATAGTTTATTTATTAATATTAATATAAATTAGTATATACACGTATATATCCATTTTAACTCTAAAGTCAAGAAGGATCAATTTCTAGGTACAAACCTTTATTATCATAAACAAATTTCAAAATTCCAAAATTACATTAAAAAACGTTAAAAATAATATTGAATAAAATTTAAATAATTGTTTATACTATTCTTTAAGTAAAAAGTGTTGTAACATTATATAAATTACTATAAATCTTGGTACAATGTTATAATATTCTATAAATTACTTAGTCTCATGTATATGATAGAATTGTTCGGTGCAAAATGTATATGATGAAAGTTTTTGGTGCAAAATGTATATCACTACAAGCTTGACATGAAAAATGAAAAATAAAAATAAATTTGAATAATTAATTGAATAAAATTTAACAAAACATTATCACATATTAATAATGACTACGATATTTAATATTAACATTGTATGATATATATATTATAAATTTAATTTGAAGTTTGTTTATTAATATTAATATAAAATAGCATATACAAGTATATATCAATTTTAACTTTAGAGTCAAGAAGGATCAATTTCTAGGCAGAAACCTTTATTATCATAAACAAAATCAAAATTCAAAAATTCCAAATTTACATTAAAAATAATATTGAATAAAATTTAAATAATTGTTTATACTATTCTTTAAGTAAAAAGTGTTATAGCGTTATATAAATTACTATAAATCTTGGTACAATGTTATAATATTTTAAAAATTACTAAATTTTATATGTCATGATCTGATTGGCAGATTGGAGGTCTTATTGACGGTTCCCAATGTTTTATATGTTAGCATATCCAAATGTTTTTAGTGTATACTCCCAATGTTTTATATCTTAGTTTGAATGTTTGTCTTAGCATTTTCTGCTAGCTAAATTTATCCCAATGTTTGATATGTTAGCTTATCCAAGGTTTTTCTATTTTTTATTATTATTAAGTACTTAACTAAGTAAAGCCTGCCATAATCATTCTTTATTAAATTTTACACAATGCTAGGCCCTTGGACTGTTCTGACATCCTTAAATATTTACCTAATAGCCTCAGAGCCTTAAATTTTTACTTAAAATGTATATGACCGGTTGGACATGAAAAATAAAAATAAATTTGAATAGTTAATTGAATAAAATTTAACAAAACATTTTCACATATTATTAATGAATACAATATTTAATATTAATATTATATGATAGATATCAAAAATTTTATTTATAGTTTGTTTATTAATATTAATATAAAATAGTATATAGAAGTATATATCCATTTTAATTGTATAGTCAAGAAGGATCAATTTCTAGGTACACACCTTTATTATCATAAATAAAATTAAAATTCCAAAATTCCAAATTTACATACAAAATTAAAAATAATATTGAATAAAATTTAAATAATTGTTTATACTATTCTTTAAGTAAAAGGTGTTATAACATTATACAAATTACTATAAATCTTGGTACAATGTTATAATATTCTATAAATTACTTAGTCTCATGTATATGACAGAATTGTTGGGTGCAAAATGTATATGATGGAAGTGTTGGGTGCAATATGTATATCACTAAACAAGCCAGAAATAGAGTCAAGAAGGATCAATTTATACGTACAAACCTTTATTATCATAAACAAAATCAAAATTCCAAATTTACCAATTTACATTTAAAGACATTAAAAATAATATTGAATAAAATTTAAATAATTGTTTATACTATTCTTTAAGTAAAAAGTGTTATAGAATTATATAAATTACTATAAATCTTGGTACAATGTTATATCTTTGCAGTTTTAAATGGAAATAATATTTCTCAGCTGTTTTGAACGAGAATACTACTTCTCTGCGGTTTTAAAATTAATATTTCTCCAGGGTTTGGAACGGGCATACTAGTTCTCTGTGGTTTTGAAATTATATCTCTGTGGTTTTGAAGGGGAATAATATATATAACTAGATATTTTATTTCTAAGATTCAACTCCAATAATACTTTTTTTTTTTTTTGGAGATATTTTATTTCTAGGATTATATATCTAGGGTTTTGAACTAATCTCTATAGTGTTTACCTTTTTTACCCAAAATAATCTTTGTAGTTTCTTTGAACTTAAAAAATAAATCACAAATTGATACAACTTACCTCATAGAAGCAAAGAGGATAGGAAAAATAATTGATCACAAAGATAAGTTGATCCACGTCAAAGTAAGTTGTAATGACCATAAATATAACATACTTAGTAAATCTCCAAGCTTAAAAGGGTCAGGAATATTTATAAATGAAGACCTCATTCCCAAAGACCAAGCTGAATTAAGGAAGGAAGTTGAAAAGGTAAAAGAAGCCAGGAAAGAAGGAAAATGGACAATAATTAGAAATAAAAAAGATATTGTTAGGGATAGGAAAAGATATTGTTAGGGATAGGATAAAGACCATAAGGATAATAATAAATATGAATTTCGGACACTTGGGATCCTTTTTTGGAATTGTCATGGCTTTCCATTGCGAAAAGGTCTTATGATATGATAAGTTGGATCACGAGTGATATTGATATTATTTGTCTAGCTGAAACTTGGGAGCATGAGGAGTCTAAGGTCCCTAACATGGAAGGATTTGTCTTGAGGTCGACATGGAACAAAAAATCCCATTGTAGAGGGATAGCAGGCATAGCTTGTTATATTACAAAAAACATTTCTCCTCACATTCAACTTCATAAGATTGACCCTCTTAATCAATACATTTGGATAGAAATTTTAGACACCAATGCTAAGAAGATGTATATAACAATTTGTTATTTTGCACCTATTAATTTTACTTTTTATAAGAAAAATAATATAGATAAAAATTGTCTCTATAATAATTTAGAACAAGACATTTATAATTTGAAAAATGAAGGTAATATCCTCCTTCTATGAGACTTTAATTCTAGGACTACAACTAAACAAGATACTCTTTTAAGTGATGACTCCAACCATAATCCTTTATGGCTATATAAGGACCTTGTTTTATCTAATAGATACAAAAGAAGCTCTGAAGACCTAATTGAGAATTTGTTTGGTACTAAGTTGGTCAAGCTCTGCAGCTCTCAAGACCTAATAATCTGCAATGGAGTAATGAAGTGGCCAAACTCCAACCAAATGACTTGTATTCATGGGCTAGGTAATAGTGTTCTAGATTATCTGATATTTGATATCCCTGTTTCCAACCAAATAACAACTTTTGACCTTTTAAATGACCATGAGCCTGACTCTTATCATAAACCTTTAACCCTAACTCTAAAATTTTCCATGCATAGAAGCACCATTGAAGAGAATTTTGATAATCAAAGGAATTTGCGCTTTGAAAAAAGTAAAGCTAACATTTTCTTAGAGGATTTAAATAGTAAATTAAACCTCCTAACTTATAAGGACAATGTTGAAGAACTCTATCATAATTTTACAACTACCCTTTCCACTTCTATTAACAAGTTCTCTTTCAAGGTGTCCCATAAAAAAAATAATAGAACAACCAAACCTTGGTATGATAAATAATGTAAAATTGCTATGAGATCCATTAGGGATGCTTCTAATGATCCCTTAACACTCAATAAGATCAATACCTACAAAGCCCTAATTAAAAGGAAAAAAAGATACTATATCAATAAAAGGCAAGAGCAACTTTCACAACTATACAAGTTGGATCCTAAGAAGTTCTGGAGCCAAATTCTAAATTGCAATACTAAAGAAAATAATAGGATTCCCTTAACGGTCTGGAATTCCTACCTTAAATGTCTTTACGAGTTCCCTAATGCCATGGACACCATTCCTATTGTCCCTACAAAGGAAGAAGTTTTTTCTTTAGATGACATAGAGTTTGGGGTTAAGCGGCTCGCAAATGGGAAAGCTAAGGACATTGAAGGCTACAAAGCTGAAATTTTAAAAATCGGAGGGCCAATCCTTATCCCTCACATACACAAGCTCTTCAATTTAGTAGTCAAGCAAGGCTTCCCTAAACTCTGGACACAAAGCCTCATTGTTCCTATTTTTAAAAGTGGGGATAAAAACATTCCCTCTAATTATAGAACCATTATGATTAGCTCGATTTTAGCCAAGATTTATGGAATTATTTTGGAAAAGAAGATTAGCATTTGGCTAGAAAGTCACGATAAAAGAGTTAAGGGCCAGGCTGGGTTTAGGAGATATCATTCAACTATGGACCATCTTGTTACCTTTAGGATCATTGCAGAGGAGTTCTACAATACTAAAACCAATATTTTTTGTTGTTTTGTTGACTTTAGAAAAGCTTTTGACATGGTTCCTAGGAAAAACCTTTTGAATAGGTTGGAAGAGATAAAAGTGCCTCTCGAGTTGAGGGTTGCTGCAATAAGGATGTATGAGAATGTTATTGCTAAGTTTAAAGACACTGAGGGCTGGTCAAAAGAGATTAACTGCAATATCAGAGTCAAACAAGGTTGTTCCTTGTCCCCTACCCTTTTTGGCATATACATTGATAAGTTAGAAGATTGCTTGGAAAAAGCAGGTTGTGTCCGCCCTACTCTCACTGGTATAGTCATCAATATTCTTCTTTATGCTAATGATATCATTATTATGGCAAGGAGTTCCCATGATATTGAAAACCAACTAAGACTAAGGTCATGATTATTAAATCCAATAAGATCCCTTATGATACCTTTCTATATGACAACAACAACTTGGAGGAAGTGACTTCATACAAATATCTTGGAATTGATATTAACCACAAGATCAATTCAAATTATAGCATTGGGAAAAGGATTATTGGGGGATGGAAAGATTATTATGTGATGAACAAAGACCAACATACCCTGCAGGGTCCCTGCGCTCGACCTCCTAGTCTTTAAGGATCGTTCAATCTCTTCTCCGAGCTGAATTAACTCTTTTGATTCCTTGCTGGAATCACTGTTGAAATCCCAATCCACAGGTCCTTCCTTTTCCCTCACAGCCCTAACATGACCATGAACAATTTCCCCACAGGAAATGTGATTTTGGGCTTCGGGGTTTCTTGTTTCCCGATGACGAGAATCTCCTATCCTCTTGATTTCTTGAACTCTGATTCAATGATTCGCCGAAATGATTTAACAGCTTTTATCCCCTTGGGATAGAATATTGACCCATATGACCTCCCCGATATGACCGCAGTCCTTTTCAGGGTTTCGGGCTTTCAAATGCCAAAACGCATATGTCCTTAGGATTCCCGATCCTCCGGATCCCAATTTCTCGATATGACGTTTCTCACCTTAGCCCCTCCTGGCTATGCCCAAATCCATATGACCAATCCTCATAATACCACAACCTTATCTCTTTTCGGGGTTTCGGGCTTTCTTATGCCGAAATGCAGGGACACTTTGTCCTCGGAATCCCCGATATCCCGATATGACGTCAGATGGCCCCACAATGGAGATTTTCACTTTGTCGGGGTTTCAGACTTCGTATTCCCAAAATGTATGGACTTCTTGTCCACGGGATTCCTGATTTCTTGATTCCTGTAATGCCGATGGACGAATTTCCTTTCGGGAAATTTCCTGAATACTTAGATCGTTGCCACACATCCTTCTATGATGGAGAGTTTTGATCGCTTCTCACGATTTCGGAGTTTCTGCTGCTGAAATGCTTTGACATCTTTTCCCTTCAATCTTCGAAATGTTGATGTACTACCGATCTCACCCATGTGTCCCAACTGATGGATGACTCAAATCATTTCCGAGATTTCCAACATGGATTTTCCCGATCTCTTGTCCTCAGGATTCATGAAACATTGAACCCCTATATATTGATGGATTCTCCTATCAGGATTTTTTCCGAAATCTTAGATCTTCACCACGCATCCCCTCAAGATGGACAGTCTAGAGTAACTCTCAGGATTTCACAACATCAAATGCTGAAATGTCCCAACATCTTACCCTTCGATCTCCAAAATGCCGATGGGCTCCCGATCTCGCCCACATGTTCCAACTGATGGACGACTTAGATCGTTCCCGAGACTTTCACCATGGAGATTTCCGATCTCCTATCATCGAAATTCCCGATATCTCGAATGCTGATAACCTGATGGCCATGCCTCTCGTCGGGACTTTCACCCTCCTATTCACGAAGCTAAACCTCATGCATCTCCTGTCAGATCCAACGACTGACGGGTATTTGGGTGAGATCCAATGGCTCACGATCTCCTCTTCTGTGCACTCCTCCTGCTCTTTTCTAGACATGGGAAAATCTGATGGTCTAGAATCTATCGACTGATCCAACAATCAATGTTGCTCCTCCCAAGCTTTGGCACTTTCTTCCTGCACTTGGAAGAATTCCAAGTTCTCAAAGGCCTCAACCTTTGTCTTCTTTTTCCTCTGCGAGCTCCATGAATTTGAGTCCTTGCCTGCGCTCTCAATGACGATGTTCCTCCTGAGCTTTATGGACTCTGAACTCTTCCATCGAGTTCTTCAACCTCTGCACTCCTTACAACCTCGACTCTGAAATCCTCCAATGAGTTCTTCAACCTCTGCACTCCTTACAACCTTGACTCTGTGCACCGAAAGCACTGTCCCTCTTGAGCTTCTATGCCTGAATCCTCAAGGGACTCTATGACTCCTATGCCTATGCAGAGCCTTCATGCACATAAAGTGCTTATCCGTCCTGAGATTTCCTGTAGCCTCAACCTCCAAGGAAACTTGTCCCTTTCCCTTTCTCCCTCAGATGGAGAAATTGGATGCCTTCCTGGCTATCCTTCTACTCAAGTAACCTATTACTGAGTCTGCAGGGTGTTTAACAACCCTGTGAAGATCCTTCAGTGGATTCTTCCTCTAAATTCCATAACTCAAAGAGTTCTCTTCTCTTCTGTACCTATCTGGATAATGTCTCAATGACCACCTAATAGAGTATCCTCTCACAGAACATCCAATAGTTCTATATTCTGTGTCCTCCTTTCACCTACTCAATGCCCACCTGGCAGAGCTCTCAGAATCCTCAGTGATTCTGGTTTTTCTTGAACTCACAACAACGTTCTTCTCAATGCTCTGTGCCTGTGCTCAATGCCCTCCTGGCAGAGTGTCAAGAATCCTCAATGATTCTGACTTCTTAAAAACTCACATTGGAGTTCTTTTCAATGCAACACTGTGCATATGCTCAATTCCCACTTGGCAGAGCTTCACAGAACTCCTTAGAGATTCTGTCTGCAACTATGTTCTTCTCCACAACCTTGCCTCCTGAGGTGTTCAACAACCTCAAAGGTCTTCACCTGAGTTGATGATTTCAGCTGCTATTCCCTCCTAGCACGCCTTTGTCTGAACCCATAGAATTCAGAAGTACTTCAGTGAACTGGTATTCAGAGACCACAGTACTCTGTCATGCCCTCTTGACATGAAACCTCAAAGACCTCTCAAGCCTGAAAATCAAACACACTCTTGCAAATGCATGATAACAACATACATTCATAGCATAATAAAGAACACTCACAAACATTCATTCAACACATAGTCATGTAGGAAAAACTACTTTTGTTTATATTAAATGGCAAATGCCTATTTGTACAAGGTGTTCTTGAGCACAGCCTATAACAAGGTCTCAACTCCTTCTCTTCTGCTCTCTTCTCTCACAACTCTACAACTCTCTAACTCACACTCTACTCTCCAAATGAGATCGAAATTGATCTGTTACATGAGGGGGATCTTCGAGCTCTTCCCTCCAATCTACCTACTCTATTCAATTACATTGAATGGGTTGTCTAGTCCAGCATCTGGATCTAGATCTCAGCCTTACAAACATTTAAAGCCTATCTACTCTATGCTTGCACAAGGGCATGGCTCCATGGCTCAACAGCCTAAACATTAATTACATTCAATTACAAAATTGAAGATGAGGCTTGCGCCTCTCTTCAGCCTTGAATGCATGCTCTGACATGGCTGGCTGGCTGACGTGGAGAGATGCTCCTGCATCATTATGGGCTTGAAAAAAATTGTAAATCAACTGATCTTTGGAGTTGGGATAAGAAGAAACTTCTCTTTGAGACTCTTGTTACACCTGTTATTCTTTATGGATGTGAAGTATGGGGCTGTAGTATCTCTCATGAATCTTGGAGAAAGATAGAGCAAATACAAAAGAATTTTATAACCTATAATATCAAAATTAAAGGAAATATGCCCTACCCCATCCTCATAGAAACAAGTCTCTCCCCCATTGAGAGCCTGGCTATGACTAGATACCTAATGTATAAGAACAAGTTAAACAACATGGAAGACAAGAGGCTACCTAAAATTTCTTCAAAATCAAGTCATAACCACCATCGACTCAAGTGAGGATGGCATAAAGATGCCCGATCTTGGCTAAATTATTGGGGAATCATGGAAGAAACCATTTTGCAGAATAAAGATATTATTAAAAAAAATGTCAAATCAAAATTTAAGGAAACAATGTGGTGTGATAAAGAGTTAGAGGGAAAAAAAATTAAGGTATTATAAAGATGTAATCAACCCTAATCTAGAAGATCAAAATTATCTATCTGTTTTTCCAAGTGTAAAGAAAAAAATAAGCATTTCTAATATCAAAACAAATTCTCATGAGCTCCATAGTGAAATTGGGCATTGTTCAATTCCTAAAACGCCATGGGATGAAAGAGTGTGTCACCTTTGTGACACTAAAAAGGTTGAAGATGAAAACGAATTTCTCTTAGATTGTCTAGCCTATACCCATATTAGATCTCATTTTAAAAATATTGATCACACTACCAACCTTCTCTTAGATTGTCTAGCCTATACCCATATTAGATCTCATTTTAAAAATATTGATCACACTACCAACCTTCCTAACCTCTTAACTCAACAAAAGTATGGTGATCTTAGAGAGCTTCTCTTAATGCTTTTCAAGCACAGAAACAAAATTCTAAAGAATAACAAGTAATCACTTACCCTCTTAAGGTACAATAGACCAATTAGGTCTTAGTGGACATTAATCATCATCATCATCATTGTAATCATCATATTCTATAACTCCGCAACCCGCAACTCCATAATTGTTGGGTGCAAAATGTATGTCATGGAACAAAGTCGACATGGAAAATGAAAAAAAATAAAAAAAAATTCAATAATTAATTGAATAAAATTTAACAAAACATTATTACATATTAATAATGATAACGATATTTAATATTAATATTATATGATAGATATCATAAATTTAATTTATAGTTTATTTATTAATATTAATATTAAATAACATATACAAATATATATATCCATTTTAACTGTAGATTCAAGAAGGATCAACTTCTAGGTACAAACCTTTATTATCATAAACATAATCAAAATTCCAAAATTCCAAATTTACATTGAAAAACATTAAAAATAATATTGAATAAAATTTAAATAATTGTATATACTATTCTTTAAGTAAAAAGTGTTATTGCAATGTATAAATTACTATGAATCTTGGTACAATGTTATAATATTCTATTAATTACTAAATCTCATGTTGCGGTCCGAGGTGGGACCCATGATACATAAACATGACTATAAATGTGTGTTAGAATATGAAGGATGTGTGCTCATTTTACCATTGACAATACCCTTGTCACCCAACCATAGGCCAAAGCCACCCTCCGAGCACCTTAACCTTGACAGAGAATCATTCCAGAAGAAAACCCTAGGCTAGATAGCCATACAAAGGGTAGTGCACCTTTCCCCAAGGATAGTACATCAACAAAGGATGATCAGATGTTCCCAACCCTAGCCAAGAGATAGTGCAAGCCAAAACATAACTTCTAGCTGCAACAACTGTACCAAAAACTCTCCTCCAAACCTACGCACAAGACTGCAACTACTGAGATGTGTCAAATGAGAGACTAGCGCCCTATATTTATAGTGGTTTTGGCAGACTTATTGGGGTTGACTTCTTATTCTGAGTATCTGTCTGTTCAGTATATTATTATTTCTGGCCGACTTCTTCTCTTGGAGGCTAATAACCTAATATCAATTCTCTTCTTGAGCCAACAAGTCTTCTATGGTTATTATCCAACTCATTAGGGTTTCTTCTTTCTTCCCGGAGTATTCTATTCTAGTCAGGTTGACACGTGGAGGTAAATACCTCCTGCATCCACCATAATATCAACACTCCTTCCTAGCTAGGGAGGTATTACAGGTAATTTTCTTGAGCACAAAAACATACCATTCACCCGATAGCATCAACATAGTTGTATAGACTAGATCATGACTAGGTCATGAACATAATCATCATCATTAGTGTCATCAACTGCATCATCTCTCAAAACCATACTCTATCTAAGTAATCATACATAATGCTCACTCCACAGAGTGATACAAAATCCATTCTTCTAATCTAGAAGAGTAAATGCTCTGAACCATTTTCCATTTGGAAAATTTATGTTCATCATTCATGTGGCTGATGATTATATCCAATAAACTGTCGATAGTCTTCAAGGCAATCAGAACAAAAATAGAACACAACTGTTTCTATCCATAGTAGTACATAACTACAATCCAATGGTACACTACCACACCAATTAACACACAAGTACTTGATCAACAATGTATAGACACGAACAATGGAACATATCCACCAAAGTAGTCTACATCTACTTTCATACAGTCTTCATAACAAACATCTGATAGCAACCTGCACAGAAACAATGTTATGATATAAAATGAATCATCTAGGCCAATATTTCACTCACATCTGTGAGCTTCGAAATAATATCTTCCCTCAGAGTAGAACAATGAGATATCTGGACTATTCTTCTCAAGCAAGGAAGAATAACTGTCCTGTCTTCTGAACCTGGACCATTCCCCACCCTGTGCCACTCTTCCTACACTAATAAAAGTGCACCTTGGAGAGAATGTATAACCCTAAGGAATGCTGATCCTAGAACATTCCCCACCCTAGGCCATTCCTCCTACACTAATCAAAGTGCACCCTGGAGAGAATGTATAAACCTTAAGGAATCCATGTCCCTGATTGCTAAGCCTAGACCATTCCCCACCCTGGGCCATTCCTCCTACACTAATCAAAGTTCATCCTGGAGAGAATGTATAAGCCCTAAGGAATGACTGTCCAGACCATTTCCTCTGTTAAAGAGGAAAAGACTATCCTGTATCAACCTCCAAAACAAACCATTCCTCATGTTAACCACAATGAGAAATCACTGTCTGGTGAGGCAGGCCAGTATTCTTGAGTAACCCTCAAGAAGAGATAATTCCATAGACCACTCCCCATGTTAACCACAATGGGAAGTCACTGTCTATGATACATCAGAAATCTAGACCATTTCCCATGTTAACCACAATGGGAACTCCCTGTCCGTCAGAAGTCTCAATCCACTTTTTGAACAGGAAAGCTTCTGTCCAAAATGAATGTCTTCAATAATATTTTCAGTGCTCCCCCCAACTTGGGAGTCATCTCTTCATTTTTCAATAAGGAAGTCATTTCCATGAGATCCATCTTGAGTATGCAAACTCTTTCATCTTGGATATAATCTTTACCAAAATGTCTACTTATTTGCTAATCTGTGGAGACATTTATTGGAGAACCACTTTCTCCTTTCTAGACTTCATCATGGATAATGTAATGCTTGATTTCAAATGTACTTTAGTCTGGAACACTGATTTTCTGTGAAGGATTCATGTAGCTTTGAATAATAGAGTATATCATGGTTGGAAAACTGAAACATATGTGGCACTTCTTCTGTCATCATGAGATCTGATCTACTGAGTAATCATGATGCAGGAGCATCGCCGACACATCAAGCGAGCCATCACATCGAGAGCGGAAGACAAATGGATAAGCCAACACATATTTTGAAACACTTTGGGATTGTTGCGTGATCTTAAATGATTCATTTAAGAGATGACACACTTGTATTATAATGGACCTTGAGCGGATAAGCTCTGGTCCTTAGGTAGATGAGGCATTTAATAGATTTAATGTTGGTAGATAGGAATTTAAGTCTAGATTTGATAGTTTAGAGTTCGATAGGGAAAACGGATATAGACACCCTCATGGTATTATTGTAACATTATCAAGCATTCAAGAGAAGAGTGAGTAGGGGATTGTATGAAGAACACCCATGTACAGATATTGAATTAATAGAAAGGAGTTTTGATTCAATCACATGGTTTGTGTTGTTTCTTCTGTGTATTATTGATGTGCTCATGGATGCTTGTTTTCTGGTTATGCATTTGCTGTGTATATGCTGTGCATGTGATTTCATGTTTCGAAACTGAAGTCTGAAGAAAAGATGGAATGAGTTTCAATTGTTTCTCTATCTGAGCCAGGAGATTCCTGCATAGAGTGCAGTCAAATTCATCTGCATAGAGTGCGTCGATGAAGACTCAGTAGTCTAACTCTTGTTTCCATTCACCCAGAAGTTGATTTGGGTTGGTAAAGCCGTGCAAGGAGTGTGCAGGCTGGAGAAGAAGTCTCAGTTGGAAACTTGAGCAAAGTAGATTAAAGACTACTACTGCAGGAGTGCGCAAGGCCAGAAGACTTCAACACTCAGAAGTTGTTGAATATTTTCCGCAAGGAGTGTGTGCAAGAAGTTCTCAAAAAGGGCATGAGAAATTGAGAACAAGCTCAGGAGAATAGGCCTTTGAAATTTTCGAAGGATTTCACGAGGAGGTCATGCATCAAAGAGTTCGAGTAGGTGCGAAACTTTTGCGTGTAGGGTGACGAGTTCCATGGAGGGGCGTCTCGTCATTTCAGGGATTCCGTCGGGAAGAACGGACAGTTAGAATTCTCTGAGGAGAAGTCATGAGAATCCGAGGGTGTTGGACCTATGGAGGTTACAGTGCAGGTGTGAAAAAAGGTTCGAAGCTCAGGAGGGTAGGAGCCGTCGTTTGGGATCATGAGGAGCGTAGTTCTACTTGTGGATCGACATATCGGGAGTTCAGGAAGTGAGACTCCAAATCTACGCAACGGAAGTCGCGGTAGAGTGAGAGGTGATATTCCGATAGCCACGTAGGTAGTGTGGGCCATAAAAGATAGTGGAGGACAAGAGGGGAAATCGGGGTCTCGTGAGCTCGAGGCTCGTAAGTTGAAACCCTAAGCATTTGAAGGTTCAAGTCACGAGGCGCGATAGTGCGAGGGCGCGAAAGCACGGAATTGCCGAGAGAAGTGATGGGTGCAGGCGAGTCACGTCACACGTGCACCGCAGAGTATCGGCACCTCAGGCATCGGAGGTTGGAAAGCCAAAAGGTTGGTATCGTGAGTAGCGAGGTGCGAACAACGAATTCCCTCTGAGGAAAGTCAGTGGGTTGACTGACCATCACGTCTCGGGGATCTGAGAACCTAGTGTATAACCTTTGGACTCGAGGGGCTGCGAGTTCCGATCCTTGAAGGAGTTAAGCGAGAGGATCGCACGCGAAGAGAACCTGTGGGTGCAATTTTTCCGATTGGGAAAAAGAAGAACCGCTGAGTCCTTCGGCCGTGAGTGAAAGAAGGTCCTGGCGAGAGCGCTCGTGCTCCGAGGAGTGTGGGAACCGTCAGAGTGGTATCCGAGCGGGAAGTTATTTTCTTTCTGAAGCAGAGAAGAGGAATTTACCATGCCACCCAGAATAGAAAGACAATCACCCGACTCGGAAGACAGGGAGGTGAGAAGAAGAGGCAGGTTGGCAGGGAATCCAGAGATGGAAAGGCAGATACGAGATCTTAGGGCGAGAATTGAAGAGATGGAAACAACTCAAAGACGCACAGCCAGTGCAGGGGATCTTAGTGATTCTGACAATGAGGTTGAAGCTAAACCACAAGGAGAAGTTGTAGCCGAAGATGCAACAAATGAGCGATTGATTAAAGCTGTCGCCCGAATGAGTTCCAAGACGAAAATGGACATTCTAGCTTACGAAGGAAGCCTGGATGCAGAAGAGTTGCTGGATTGAATCCGAGCTCTTGATACCTACTTCAATTATGAAGATATCGAAGAGGATAAAAAGGTTAGGAATGCTGTCACAAAATTGAAAGGACACACAACATTATGGTGGGACGAGCTACAAGCAGATAGACATTCCAAAGGTAAGAAAAAGATCAAAAGTTGGGATCGAATGGTTGCAAAGATGAAAGTGAAATTCATCCCAAGGGACTACCAAATTAATCTGTTCAGGAGACTGCAGAACCTGAGATAGAAACTGATGACAGTGAAAGAATACACTGAGGAATTCTATCCACTGAACATCAGAGTAGGTCATTGGGAGAGCGATGATGAGAAAGTCGCCAGATACCTGAATGGTCTGAGATACGACATTTAGGATGAGTTAAGCATGGTTACCATCAGAACGGTTGAGGATGCTTATCAGATGGCTCTGAAAGCCGAGGAGAAGATGGGCCATAAGCAAGGTCAGCGAGGGTGAGGTAGAGGTCAGCCCAGAGGCAAGGCAATTGCCCAGGAGAAATATTAGAAGCCCAAGGAGGAATGGAAGAAGCCTCAGGGTAAGGTTGAAAGAGGTGGAACCTCGTAGAGGCAACCATATGTTGAGCCGAAGGGACAACATAATGAGAAGTGAGGAGATTATGCTGATGCAAACACTTTTCCTTGTACCAGAGGTAGGGGAAGAGGCCAAGGTGGAATCATCACATGTTTCACGTGTGGAAAGAATGGACACAAGGCAGTTGACTGTCCAGACAGGAAGAAGGACATCGGAGAAGCTCACATCACAGAGGCGCAGAAGCATGATGCTAAGACCAAAGATGCAGAAGGCGGAAGATCGTTGGGGATGCATAAAGTCCTTTTGACACCCGAGAAGGAGGTGGAGAGTTCAGTTCAAAGGAACAGACTGTTCAAAACAACTTGCAAAACCAAAGATAGGAAATGCAAGGTTATCGTGGATAGCGAAAGCATGGATAATCTCGTTTCGACCGAGATGGTAGAAAAGTTGGAGCTGGAGACAACTGATCACCAGAGTCCATATAAAGTCTCATGGCTACAGAAGGGACACTAGGTGAGTGTCACTAAACACTGCTTAGTTGACATCAAGATAGGAGGATATAATGATAAAATACTCTGTGATGTAATTCCCATGGATGTATGTCATTTATTGCTGGGTAGACCATGGGAATATGATAGAAATGTGGTTCATGATGGGAGGATGAACACATACACTTTGGAGAAGGATGGGAGGACACATATGTTACTTCCGATAAAGGATAAGGAAGTGAAACCGAAAGTAAGCAACACCATACTTCTCATGAGTGGGAAGGAGCTACTTACAGAGATGGAGAAGAAGGAAGATCCACAATTCTTTGTGGTCAGGAAAATGAGGATTGTCCTAACTAGCACAAGAGTGGATGACCTACCAGATGAGATTCATGAACTGCTGGGAGAGTTCACTGACATCATTGTGGATGAATTACCTCGTTCGTTGCCATCGATGAGGAGTGTGAGTCATCACATTGATCTCATACTAGGGGCCAGTTTTCCGAACAAAGCTGCGTACAGATTGATGCCGCAGGAAAATGAGGAGGTCAAGAACCAGGTCCAGGATTTGTTGGACAAAGGATTGGTTAGAGAAATCTTGAGTCCGTGTGCCGTTCCAACAGTGCTTAGTCCGAAGAAGGATGGAGGTTGGAGAATGTGCACCGACTCAAGAGCGATCAACAAAATTACCATCAGGTACAGATTTCCACTGCCGAGAATGGATGATCTGATGGATTGCCTAAGTGGAGAAAATTATTTTTCAAAGATTGATTTGAAAAGTGGATATCACTAGATTCGTATGAGGGAAGCTGATGAATGGAAGACAACATTCAAGACAAACGAAGGTTTGTATAAATGGCTGGTCATGCCATTTGGTTTGACAAACGCGCCGAGCACATTCATGAGACTGATGAATGAAGTCCTGAGGGAATTCATTGGGAAATTCGTGGTCATATATCTGGATGATATACTGATTTTCAGCAAGACTAAGGCTAAGCACTTGAAGCATTTGGCCATTGTGATGAGAAAACTACAGTAGGAGAAGCTGTTGATCAACATGAAGAAGTCCTCATTCATGAAGACAAAACTCATTTATTTGGGTTTTGTTATTTCGGTGAATGAGTTGAAAATGGATCCGAGTAAGGTAGAAGTGATCAACAATTGGCCATCACCGAGAAATGTTTTCGAGGTGAGGAGTTTCCATGGTTTGGCTAGTTTCTACTGAAAGTTCATCAAGAATTTCAGTGGGATTAGCGCAGTGATGATGGACACAGTGAAGAAGCGACATAAGTCTTTTCATTGGACAACAGAGGCTGAGAAGAGCTTCAATCTGTTGAAGCGGAAGATAACGGAACTACCAGTGTTGGTGTTGCCGGACTTCAAGAAGACATTTAAGGTGAAATGTGATGCAAGCAGATATGCCATAGGAGCGGTCCTGAGTCAAGAAGACAAGCTAGTTGCATATTTCAGCAAGAAGCTGGATGAAGCAAAGCTGAAATACTCCACATATGACAAAGAGTTTTATGCTATCATACAGGCGTTGAAGAAGTGGAGGCATTACTTGATCCCAAAAGAATTTGTATTGTACAGTGATAATCATGCATTGCAGTTTGTGAGTCAGCAAGAGAAGTTGAATCAAAATCATGAAAAATGGGTAGAGTACATGAAAATTTCACGTTTGTGATCAAACACATTTCGGGTACTGCTAACAAAGTGGTTGATGCTTTGAGCAGGAAATGTTTGTTGCTGCAGGAATTCCGAGTCAAAACATTGGGTTTTGAGAATCTGAAGGACATGTACGCAGGAGATGCAGATTTTGGAGAAGCATATGAAGCAACTGAGAATCCCGTTCTCAGGGATCGAAGCCCATGGATAGACTACATGATCCAAGAAGGGTTGTTGTTAAGAGGTAATCAACTGTGTATTCCAAATTGCTCCATGAGGGAGAATTTGCTAAAGGAGAAACACAATGGTGGATTGGCAGGACATTTTGGCCATGAAAAGACTTTCGCGAAGTTAAGTGAATCATATTTCTAGCCAGGCATGCGATCAGATGTCAAGAGGTTCGTTGACAGATGCAAAATTTGTCAGCATTCGAAAGGTAGAAGGCAGAATGCAGGTCTTTATCAGTCATTGCCCATACCAGAGAGACCATGGGAGGCAATAAGCATGGATTTTGTATTGGGATTGCCGAGGACGCAAAGAGGTGCTGATTCTATCTTTGTGGTGGTAGACAGGTTTTCAAAGATGGCACATTTTATCCCATGCCAGAAGACCAGCGATGCGACTCATATCACGAATTTGTTCTTCAAGGAGGTCATTCGACTTCATGGATTGCCGAGAAGCATAGTATCGAACAGGGATACGAAATTCATAGGTCATTTTTGGAGGACGCTATGGAAGAAGCTAGGGACTAACTTGGCATTTAGTTCAACTTATCATCCACAGACGGATGGGTAGACTGAGGTGGTCAACAAAAGTCTGGGAGACTTGCTGAGAATCTTGGTGACAGAGCAACATAGCAGCTGGGATAATGTGTTTCCACAGGCAAAGTTTGTGTACAACGATTCAGTGAATCGAAGTACAGAAAAAATTCCATTTCAGGTTGTATATGGGATGCAGCTGCGAGGAGTTTCTGAATTACGAGATTCAGAACAGATTGAGACTAGCAGTGCTAGCGCAGAGGAATTCGCTGAGGCGATGCAGGAACTTCACAGTCAGGTGAGGTAGTGACTGATAAATTCAAATCAGGAGTATAAACGCAGAGCAGATAAACACCGGAGACAACTTCAGTTCAAAGTTGGCAATCTAGTTCTGGCACACTTGAGAAAGGAAAGGTTCCCAAGGGGAACATATAACAAATTAAAAATGAAGAAAATTGGGCCATGCAGAGTCCTGAAGAAATTAAGAGAAAATGCTTATGAGATTGAGTTGTCGGATGGCATCGGAATATCTCCGGTATTCAATGTCGTAGACTTATACCCATATAGGGCTGGAGAAGCAGAGACTGGAACTGAGGAACCAATGATCGAGTGGACGAAACAATTGCCAGTATCAGAAAAGCCACAGATGGAGTGCATACTGGACAAGCGAGTGGGTAAGAGGACCAGAAGGAAAGAGTACTTTGAGTATCTGGTCAAATGGAGGAATCACCCAGTGGAGGATGCCAGCTGGGAAAATGAAGCAGTGATACAGAAGCATGGACGGACCGTGCAGGAGCTCATGGACAGGAGCCCATGAAATTTTTCAAGCCGAGGAGTATGATGCAGGAGCATCGCCGACACATCAAGCAAGCCAGTACATCAAGAGCGGAAGACAGCTGGATAAGCCAACACATATTTTGAAACACTTTGGGATTGTTGCGTGATCTTAAATGATTCATTTAAGAGACAACGCACTTGTATTATAATGGACCTTGAGCGGATAAGCTCTCGTCCTTAGGTAGATGAGGTATTTAATAGATTTAATGCTGGTAGATAGGAATTTAAGTCTAGATTTGATAGTTTAGAGTTCGAGAGGGAAAACGGATATAGACACCCTCATGGTATTATTGTAACATTATCAAGCATTCAAGAGAAGAGTGAGCAGGGGATTGTATGAAGAACACCCATGTACATATATTGAATTAATAGAAAGGAGTTTTGATTCAATCACATGGTTTGTGTTGTTTCTTTTGTGTATTATTGATGTTCTCATGGATGCTTGTTTTCTGGTTATGCATTTGCTGTGTATATGCTGTGCATGTGATTTCATGTTTTGAAAATGAAGTCTGAAGAAAATATGGAATGAGTTTCAATTGTTTCTCTATCTGAGCCAGGAGATTCCTGCATAGAGTGCAGTCGAATTCATCCACATAGAGTGCGTCGATGAAGGCTCAGTAGTCTAACTCTTGTTTCCATTCACCCAGAAGTTGATTTGGGTTGGTAAAGCCGTGCAAGGAGTGCGCAGGCTGGAGAAGAAGTCTCAGTTGGAAACTTGAGCAAAGTAGATTAAAGACTGCTGCTGCAGGAGTGTGCAGGGTCAGAAGACTTCAACACTCAGAAGTTGTTGAAGATTTTCTGCAAGGAGTGCATGCAAGAAGTTCTCAAAAAGGGCGTGATAAATTGAGAACAAGCTCAGGAGAATAGGCCTTTGAAATTTTTGAAGGATTTCATGAGGAGGTCGTGCATCAAAGAGTTCGAGCAGGTGCGAAACTTTTGCATGCAGGGTGACGAGTTCCATGGAGGGGCGTCTCGTCATTTCAGGGATTCCGTCGGGAAGAACGGACAGTTAGAATTCTCCGAGGAGAAGTCGCGAGAATCCGAGAGCGTTGGACCTATGGAGGTTACAGTGAAGGCGTGAAAAAAGGTTCGAAGCTCAGGAGGGTAGGAGCCATCGTTCGGGATCACCAAGAGCATAGTTCTACTCGTGGATCGACATATCGGGAGTTCAGGAAGTGAGACTCCAAATCTACACAACAGAAGTCACGGTAGAGTGAGAGGAGATATTCCGATAGCCACGTAGGTAGTGTGGGCCACAGAAGATAGTAGAGGAGAGGAGGGTAAATCGGGGTCTCGCGAGCTCGGGGCTCGTAAGTTGAAACCCCAAGCATTTGAAGGTTCAAGTCGCGAGGCGCGATAGTGCGAGGGCGCGAAAGAACAGAAGTCCCGAGAGAAGTGACCAGTGCAGGCGAGTCACGTCACATGTGTGCCGCAGAGTATCGGCACCTCGGGCATTGGAGGTTGGAAAGCCAAAAGGTTGGTATCGCGAGTAGTGAGGCGCGAACACCGAATTCCCTCCAAGGAAAGTCAGCGGGTTGACTGACCATCGGGTCTCGGGGATCCGAGAACCCAATGTATAACCTTTGGACTCGAGGGGCTACGATTTTCGATCCTTGAAGGAGTTAAGCGAGAGGATCGCGTGCGAAGAGAACCTGTGGGTGCAGTTTTCCCGATTGGGAAAAAGAAGAACCGCTGAGTCCTTCGGCCGTGAGTGAAAGAATGTCCTGGAAAGAGTGCTCGTGCTCCGAGAAGTGCGGGAGCCGTCAAATCATCTTGATGTTATAAGAAATATTCACCATGCTTTTGCTGTGCACTGGAGGTTCTCCACCAAGTTATCTTCTTTTATCTGCATGCAAGGGTCTCTTTCTGGTATGCCTCAAGGTCTTAAGATTGCTCTTCATACGCTCTTTATTCAATTTATTTGGAGAACATTCTTTGCATTCATCTGATGTAGAAC
The DNA here is from genome assembly GCA_000966675.3 of Picea glauca. NCBI lineage: Eukaryota > Viridiplantae > Streptophyta > Pinopsida > Pinales > Pinaceae > Picea > Picea glauca. The sequence goes on along the minus strand of JZKD02S0456235.1, from coordinate 1,472,740 downwards.
TCCAACTCATGGATGTTGCAGATGATATAATGACTCATGTAGAGATATGTCTAGTGTACTGGAACAAGTAATCATCATAGTCTTCTCCCTCCATCTAGAAGAATCTCTGGTTCTAGATATCGCAATTCTTTCATTCATAAGTCTTCCATACACTGTTCTTCATCACGACTTTCAGTTCCTCTGCTTAATTGCTTTTATTGAGTTTATATCAGGTTGACAATCTTGTGATTCTTGATACAATGACTGGTTGTTCTGGCTTTTCTTTCTTGGAATCTTCATGTGTTTCTTTATTTCTCGGGTCCATGGAGTTTCTTATAGATTCCATTCCCTAAAGATTCCATCATAGGATCACGGATGTGGATGGAAAACCAAGGATACTTTAAGGCTTCTCTTTGAAGAATACGTACTATCTTTCATGGTTGCTATCATGGATATATACTTCATCATCTTCGATGGATCATAGGATTGGATCCCTCCTAATCCTTGCTTCATGTATGAGTGCATATAATCAGCTCCCTCCATCTAACAGAGTCCACTCTTCCATATGCATCCTTATTGTCTTCTGCAATATATAATTGGCTCTCTTGTCTAACATAGTCCACACTTCTGTCTTGTTGTATTCTACAAAATTTCATAAGTCTTTTTCCAATTTCCTTTCGATTGCTGACTTCTTTCTGTCTTTGCTTCTGCTAAGTCTCTTCATGATTGATTCGAATTATCTTGCAATAGCTTCCACATGATTTTTATTTCATCCTTTCATGTGTATTATCTAATGATATCCATTTTTATCTTGTCGTTCTTCCATAGGTATAGTTCTTCTTGGAACACATTGTCTTCCAAGAGATAGATATACAAGATATGTACAGAGATGATGCAAAAAAGATATTTATAAGAAATGAGAAGAGTTTTGTTACCTTTAGAAGAATAAGTCTCTTCCATCCCACTTAGTCTTCTTTGTAGGTTCGTTTTCTTTGGAAATTGATGCTTCATGTTTCTCCTTCATTTTCTTTAGCTCGGGACAATGATTCTTGTAGTGTCCATACTTTTGACAACTGAAGCATTGTACTTCTGAAATGCCTTTCTCTTGATTTGTATTCTTCCTTGAACCAAACTTCCTTTTGTTCCTGAAGTTCTTGAATCTTGCCGTGAAGGATTGATCATCGTACTTCTTTTGGGGTTTCTCTTTTGCACCGATCCTTGATTCTTCTTGAGCACAACAAGTCCAAAGTTCTTCAAATGTTAGATATTCATTTCTTGTGTTCATGTTTGCGGAAAATGCATCCCACGTCTTGGGAAGACCATTGAGTACTATGTTTACCAACTCCTTCTCTGAGATGATATCTTCAATAGATTGTATTCGATCTCTTAACTGAGATATTCTCACAAAGTATGATGTTATGCTATCATCATCATTCATCTTCACGTCAGGGAGCTCATTCTTCAGACTCATTACTTGTCCAATGTTTCTGATTGAGAAGAGATTTGTTAGGGAATTGTACATCTTCTTCGATGAGTCAAGATGGGAGATGTAGGGTATCAAGTGGTGTTTTATAGATTCCACTATGATACTCATAGCATTGATATCATTGTCTTTGAACTTCTCCATAGCTGCAACGTTCTGCGGTTCCTTCTCTTTTCCTTCTTCAAACTCTGGCTTCACGATCTTTCCTTTCACGATATCCAACACTTTATTCCTGGAAAGGATGAGGTCAATCCTTGTCTTCCATGCTCTGAAGTTAGAGGCTCCATCTAACTTGTTCTTTGACTTCATAGAATAAGTCATGGCATCTTTGACTTGGTCAAACCCTAGATTTGATCATAAACTCAAACTTCATATCTTGGCTTGCTGAGAGTATCAGGAGATGTGCTAGGCTAGAGTGCACTGATATATCCATAGATTAGGTAAATTTGTTCACTTAAGGTGCTTCAACAAGAGGATTAGGGTTTCTTCAACTGCCCCTGCTAGTAACCCTAGCGACAGTGTCTTGGAAGCTGCTTCTGCTAGTAACCCTAGCGACAGTTCCTGAATGAGCTCAATATCCTAGTGGCTATGCTTCCTTCCAACATTTAGACTGAATGAAGGAGGTGTGGGCATATAACCTGTTAGAATATGAAGTATGTGTGCTCATTTTACCATTGACAATACCCTTGTCACCCAACCATAGGCTGAAGCCACCCTCTGAGCACCTTAACGTTGACAGAGAATCATTCTGGAAGTAAACCCTAGGCTAGATAGCCATAAAAAGGGTAGCACACCTTTCCCCAAGGATATCGCATCAACAAAGGCTGATCAGATGTTCCAAACCCTAGCCAAGAGATAGTCCAAGACAAAACATAACTACTAGTTGCAGAATGATGCAGGAGTATCCCTCACATCAAGCGAGCCAACGCGGAAGACAAAGGACAGCTGGGCGGACCTAACCAAATTTTTGAATTTTCCCTTGAAGTTGATGCACCAAATATAAATGAGATCATTTAATGAAGGCACCTTGGTATAATTTAATCAGAACTTGATCCCCCCGCTCTCGTCTAAAGTAAATGGAGGAATTTATAGTAGTTAATGCAGGTAGATAGAAATTTAATTCTAGATTAGACTGTTTGAGAGCGCAAGAGGGAAACGGGATATAGACACCCTCATTGTGCATTGTAACATAGCTATAAGCATTAGAGCATAGAAGAGAAGTAGAGAGCTGTGTAGAAACACCCATGTATAGTTATTTGGATTAATAGAAGAAGTTGATTCAAGTTCATGGTGTTGTGTTTGTTCTCTGTGTATGTATGCTGAATGCTATGCTCATGAGTATTTATTTCCTGTTATGCATTTGTTTTACATGCTATGTATGAATGATTTCTTGTTGAGTGTTGAAATCTGAGAAAGGAAGTAGAAGAAATGAGTTTCAATTGTTTCTATATCTGAGCAAGGATTCCTGCAAGGAGTGCAGTTGAAGTCGTCTTCAAGGAGTGCGTTGACAGAAGGATCATATAGTTTAACTCTTGTTCTCGTTCACCCATAAGTGAAATTGGGTTATAGGAGCCATGAAAGGAGTGTGCAGGCTAAGGAAAGTCTCAGTTGTGAATCTGAGCGAAGCATTGAAGGACTGTTTGGTGCGAAGTCGCGACCCTCACGGTCCAACCCGCTCTCACCAGGACCTTCTTCACATCGGCCCAAAGAGTCAACAACTCTTCCACTTCCTTATCGGAAGTTTGCAACCCACAGCTCTTTCCACGCTATTCCTGTGGTGACTTAATAGGAGAGGTCGGAACCTCGACTCTCGCGAATTCAATAGTCAAATGATGTCCCTTCGGACCCCCAAGACCCGAGGTAAGTCAACACTAACTTTCCCCTCGCTTATCGGGACCTTCGCTTTATCGCTTTTCTCCAATCGGGATACTAAGCCCTCGGAGTTCCAACCCCCGAGATCCGAGGTGCCGATCTCGCGACCTCGCTTCCCCGCGACCTCGTGACTTGCACGACCAAATACTTGTCCCTTCAACTCCCGAGACCCGATGTCCCAAGATTTCTCATCGCGTCAACCTGACTATGAATCATTCCATGCGCGAAAACACCGAGACTTCACTTCTCGCGATCCCGCGTTTTTCTCTACATGAATCAAGAGCCTTACTTAACGAGATCCCAGAACGCCAATCCATGACCTTGAGTCGTGCTCCTCGTGATTCTTTCGACGCTTCAATCTCTCCAACCTTCGAACTTTCTTTTGTTCACTCTGTAGACTTCACGTCCCCTTTATCCTTGCTGCACCCCTAAGATGAGGCTAAAATCTTCCTCCAAGCAACCCCGCAGTCACGCATTTCTTGCAGACAAATTCAACTGCACCCTGGCAGGAATTCTCTAGTTCACTTAGAGAAGCAATTCAAGCTCATTCACTCAGGCATTCAGATTTCAATTCTTCCATAAAATCACATACACGGCATATGAAAGAAGCGTGTAACAAGAAGCAAATATGCAAAGGCATAATGCCAACAACACACAGAGAATAAAGAGATCCATGGAATTGAATCAAGGCTTTCCTTTCTTCCTTTTTCCAGGCTCACCTCTGGGACTTCAATTCAACCTGCTCTCCACCTAGATGGTTCAAATAACCCAACACAATTCTAGAAGAGGAGAATAAGAGTTTAACTGTAGAGCCCCCTCGACGCACTCTATGCGGAGGAATTCAACTGCACTCGAATGCAGGAATCTCCTGGCTCAAACAGAGAAATAATTGAAACTCATTCTCGCCTCTCTCCCAGATTTCTAATCTGCCATGAAATCACATATGCAGCATATACAATGAAGGCATAACAAGAAGCAAGTAAGCAACAACATAATATCAATAACACACAGAGAATAATCACAACCATGGAATTGAATCAGAGCTTTTACTATTAATTCAATATCTGTACATGGTGATTCTTCATCGGTTCTCTGGTTTGCTCTCTCCTTGCTCCTGAATGCTAATGCTGAATAATCTGAATGCTAATATACTGCTAATGCTCCGGATGCTATTCTGAACGCTAGTCCTACAATGATACAAAGGAGGGTGCCTATATTCCGTTTTCCCTCTCTAAAGCAAAACTGTCTAATCTAGACTTAATTAAATTATCTACTTGCATTAAATATAATAAATGCCTCAGCTACCTAAGGACGAGAGCTTATCTGCTCAAGGTCCGTTACAATATATAAGTGCGCTTCATCGCATCAACGCATTAATGTTTGGCGCAGCCATATTACAATGTTTCAAAATTTTGAATGCTGGCGCTGTCCAACTGTCTTCTCTTTGCTCCACATGCTGGCTCACTTGATGGGTGAGCGATGCTCCTGCATCATACTCCTCAACTTGAAAATATTCATGGGCTCCTGTCCATGAGCTCCTGCACGGTGTGACCATGTTTCTGTATGACTGCCTCAGTTTCCCAGCTGGCATCCTCCACTGGTTGATTGTTCCATTTCACCAGGTATTCAAAATATTTCTTTCTCCTAGTCTTCCTGCCTACTCGCTTATCCAATATGCACTCCATCTGAGGTTTCTGTGCAACTGACAATTACTTCTACCACTGTATCACTGGTTCCTCCGTTCCAGTGCCTGTTTCATCAGCCCTGTATGGGTATAAATCCGAAACATTGAAAATTGGAGATATCCCGATGCCCTCTGGCAATTCAAGCTCATATGCGTTCTCCCCGAATTTCTTTAGGATTCTGCATGGCCCAATTTTCTTCATCTTGAGCTTGTTATATGTTCCCCTCAAAAACCTTTCTTTCCTCAAGTGCGCCAGAACCATGTCCCCAACTTTGAACTGAAGCTGTCTTTTTCTCTGATCGGCTCTGCGCTTATACTCCTGATTCGATTTCTGCAGTCGCTGCTTCACCTCCGCGTGAAGTTCTTGCATTGCCTCAGCGAACTCTTTATCTCTCGCGCTGCTGGTTTAAGCCTGTCCTGACTCCCTGAGCTCAGAAACTCCCCTCAGCTGTGTCCCATACAAAATTTGAAATGGGCTCTTACCTTTACTCTGATTCACCGAATCGTTGTACGCGAATTCTGCCTTTGGTAGGATTTGATCCCAACTGGTGTGATGCTCTGTCACCAGGCTCCTTAATAAGTCTCCCAGGATCCTGTTCACCACCTCAGTCTATCCATCTGTCTGCGGATGGTATGCTGAGCTGAACGCCAAGTCAGTCCCCAACTTCTTCCATAGCGTCCTCCAAAAATGACCTATGAACTTTGTGTCCCGATCCGAGACTATGCTCCTCGACAATCCATGCAATCTCACAATCTCTTTGAAAAATAAATTTGCGATGTGCGTCACATCACTGGTCTTATGACACGGTATAAAATGTGCCATCTTCGAGAACCTGTCCACCACCATAATGATGGAATCAACTCCTCGTTGTGTCCTCGGCAAACCCAACACAAAGTCCACACTAATGGCCTCCCATGGCCTCTCAGGTATGGGCAATGGCTGATAGAACCCAGTGTTATGCTTTCGGCCCTTCGCATGTTGGCATTTCCTGCATCGGTCAACAAACCGTTTAACATCGACGCGCATGCCCGACCAAAAATATGATTCGCTCAGCTTGGCAAATGTTTTATCTTGTCCGAAATGACCTGCTAAACCTCCGCTATGTTTTTCCTTCACCAAATTCTCCCTCATGGAGCAATCTAGAATGCACAGTTGATTGCCTCTGAACAACAATCCATCCTGGATCATGTAGTCAATCCACAGACTCCTATCCCTGAGAACTAGGTTCTCGGATGCTTCATAAGCTTCTGCAAAATCTGCATCACCTGCATACATATCCTTCAGATTTTCAAAACCCAATGTCTTGACCCTGAACTCCTGCAGCAATAAACATTTCCTGCTCAAGGCGTCAGCTACCTTATTAGTAGTCTCTGAAATGTGCTTGATCACGAACGTGAAATTTTGCATGTACTCTACCCATTTCACATGCTTCTGGTTCAACTTCTCCTGCTGACTTACAAACTGCAGTGCATTATTATTGCTATACAATACAAACTCCCTGGGGATCAAGTAATGCCTCCACTTCTTCAATGCCTGTATGATGGCATATAACTCTTTGTCATATGTGGAGTATTTCAGCTTTGCATCATCCAGCTTCTCGCTGTAATATGCCACAGGTCGGTCATCCTGACTCAAGACCCCTCCAACAGCATATCCGCTGGCATCACACTTCACTTGGAAGGTTTTCTGAAAATCAGGCAACACCAAAATTGATTGCTCTGTGATCTTTCGCTTCAACAGATTGAAGCTTCTTTCAGCCTCTGCTGTCCAGTGAAAAAATTTATGCCGCTTCTTTACTGTGTCCATCATTGCGGTGCTAATTCCACTAAAGTTCCGAATGAACTTCCTATAAAACTAGCTAAACCATGGAAGCTCCTTACCTTGAAGACATTTCTCGGCGATGGCCAATTCCTGATTACCTCCACCTTCTCAGGATCCATCTTCAACTTATTCGTCGAAATCACAAAACCAAAATCAATGAGTTCTGTCTGCATGAATGAACACTTCTTCAAATTTATCAGGATCTTCTCTTGTTGTAACCTCCTCATCACAGTGGCCAGATGTCTCAAGTGTTCAGCCTTTGTCTTGCTGAATATCAGTATGTCGTCCAAGTATACGACCACAAACTTGCCAATGAATTCTCGTAGGACTTCGTTCATCAGCCTCATGAATGTGCTCGGTGCGTTTGTCAAGCCAAACGACATGACCAACCATTCGTACAAACCTTCATTTGTTTTGAATGCTGTTTTCCATTCGTCTCCTTCTCTCATTCGGATCTGATGGTATCCGCTCTTGAGATCAATCTTGGAAAACTAATTTGCCCTGTTATCCCCGATATCTAGGGATAACTAGGAGATCATGTCTCGAGGTCCACATGATCCCAGAAATGGAGTACGAGAGCAGATTGACTTGAGCATGGCCCTTGAGGGCCCATCTTTTCTTCTTCAATTTCTAGACTTGTCCTGTCAGCAGTACCAGCCTCCATCACTACCGGCCTGGGCTTTCATCAGAAAAGGCTCTTGCTCCATGAGGTAATTGGTCTGAGGTATCATGGTATGTGTCATATTTGATCATTATAACCTTCTTATGTATGCATTAGATCTATTTCATTTCAGATAACTGCTTGGATCTTACACTAATCCACTGGACCATTGTTGGGGTAATTGATGGGGTAGCTTAGCAAGCTTGTATTCATGGGTTTTGGTTAGCCACCAAGGGGGGTTTGAAAAACCATCGTCTGCTCCCCTCATGTTATCACTCTTACATCTTAAAACCCCGCTCATCCATCCCATTCCCCTAGTCTAGCCATTAGGATGACCATCCAGGGTACATCTTGTCTTGTGGGAAGAAGGGG
>JZKD02S0456235.1:1434747-1444795 GCA_000966675.3 Picea glauca | reverse complement strand
AATGCTTTTCGAGCACAGAAACAAAATTCTAAAGAATCACAAGTAATCACTTACCCTCTTAAGGTCTGATAGACCAATTAGGTCTTAGTGGATGTTAATCATCATCATCATCATAAACAAAATAAAAATTCCAAAATTCCAAGTTTAGATTTAAAAAAGTTAAAAATAATATTGAATAAAATTTAAATAATTGTTTATACTATTCTTTAATTGAAAAGTGTTATAGCATTATATAAATTACTATAAATCTTGGTACAATGTTATAATATTCTATAAATTACTTAGTCTCATGTATATGACGGAAGTGTTGGGTGAAAAATGTATATGACAGAAGTCTTGGGTACAAGATGTATATCACGGAACAAAAGGGACATGAAAAATGAAAAATAAAAATAAATAGAGTCCAGAAGGATCAATTTATAAGTACAAACCTTTATTATCATAAACAAAATCAAAATTCCAAATTTCCCAATTTACATTTAAAAACATTAAAAATAATATTGAATACAATTTAAATAATTGTTTATATTGTTCTTTAAGTAAAAAGTGTTATAGCATTATATAAATTACTATAAATCTTGGTACAATGTTATAATATTCTATAACTCGACAACAAGCCACTTCGTAATTGTTGGGTGTAAAATGTATATGACGAAAGTGTTGGGTGCAAAATGTATATCACGAAAAAAGCTGTACATGAAAAATGAAAAATGTGAACCCAAGAGTCCGCCAACCCGCGACTCCATAATTGTTGGATGAAAAATGAATATGATGGAAGATTTGGGTGAAAAATGTATATCACGGAACAAGATTGACATGGAAAATGAAAAATAAAAATAAATTTCATTAATTAATTGAATAAAATTTAAGAAAACATTATCACATATTAATAATGAATACAATATATATATTTGTATCGGGGAATCTACAACATGTGGTTCTTGTGACACGGGGTCGATCCCCATCGACTACCACTATAAGTACTTGCGTGACATGGGGTTGATCCCCGTCATCTACCACTATAACCCCAGGTGCAACCACCCAGTCCACAAGAATGGCACACAAGTAAATCGGGGTGAGAATCGAACATGAGACCTCATTTACAAATTTCGTTCCATTTACACGGCACTTGCCAATCTGTATGTGAGAATCAAATATGAGACCTCATTTACAAATTTCCTTCCATTTACACGACACTTGCCAATCCATCTACACCCCTACGAGCCAATCCGTCTACACCACTGATGCAGGAGCATCACCAACACATCAAGTGAGCCAGCGTGGAGAGAAAGACAGCTGGATAAGCCGGTGCACATTTTGAAAACACTTTGGGATTGTTGCGTGATCTTAAATGATTCATTTAAGAGATGACACACTTGTATTGTAATGGACCTTGAGCGAATAGCTCTCATCCTTAGGTAGATGAGGCATTTAAAATAGTTAATGCTGGTAGATAGAATAATTAAGTCTAGATTTGATAGTTTAGAGTTCGAGAGGGAAAACGGATATAGACACCCTCATTGTATTATTGTAAGATTAGATGATTCATTCATTCAGAAGCAGGAGAGAAAGAAGAGAAAGCAGAGAACTGTGTAGAGAACATCCATGTATAGATATTGAATTAATAGAAGAAAGCTTTGATTCAAATCCATGGTTATGTGTCTATTCTATGTGTGTTGATGTTGTGCTCATGAATGTTTGTTTCTTGTTATGCATTTTCTTTGTATATGCTATGCATGTGATTTCATGTTTCGAAACTGAAGTATGAAAGAGGGAGAGAACAAGTTTCAATTGTTTCTCTATTTGAGCCAGGAGATTCCTGCAAGGAGTGTAGTCGAATTCATCCGCATAGAGTGCGTTGATGAGGGCTCAGTAGTTTAACTCTTGTTCTCATTCACCCAGGAGTGGAATCGAGTTGCTGAAGCCATGCAAGGAGTGTGCAGGCTGGGGAAGAAGTCTCAGTTGGTGATTCTGAGCAAAGTATTGAAAGACTACTGCTACAGGAGTGCACAGGGTTGAAAGACTTCAACACTTAGATAGAGTTGAAGATTTGCCGCAAGGAGTGCATGCAAGATTCCTTCTAAGTAAGATAGAAGCAGAAGGAAGCTCAGGAGGAGTAGACCTTTCGAATTTAGTGAAGGATAAGCATAGTGAAGTTGCTATTGAATTTTCGAGAAAAGCGTCGCAGGTTGGTGAGCAGACAACGAGTCTCGTAGAGATACACTTCTTCCTTTTCATGGATTTTCACAAGGAAGAACAGATGGACGAAAACATCTGAGGAGACTTCGTGAAGTTCCGTGGGCCGTTGGATCTTGCGGAGGTGCAAGGAAGTTACAGTGTAGGTGCGGAGAAACTCTAAGCTCAGGAGGGGCAGAGCGATGATACAAGTCGGCTGGAGCTGTTGTATTCTTCGTGAGATCGCCCATCGGGATCTCACGAGAAAAGTGTCGAATAATCGGCAGCGGGAGTCGTGAAGTTGCGAGGTGCGATATCTCGACAGTGACGTAAGTCGCGTGGGCCACTGGAGTGGGTGCAAGACATGTGGAGGAGATCGGAGATCTCGCGAGTTCGGGGCTTGCAAATCAAAAGCACAAATATTTGAAGGTTCAAGTCGCGAGGTGCGAGATAGCAAGAGCGCGACAGGAGAATATCAGAGTCTCATCACATCGGGACTCGGAAAGTGGAGAAATCAGTGTTGAAGGTCGTGAGTAGCGAGGGAGCGAGGGCACGAATTCACGAACATGCGATAAGGTTGTATCAACGTTTCAGTGCTTCGGGTATCGGAAGGCAGAAATCCGAGCGCTTGGTGTCACGAGTGACGAAGTCGCAATAGGGCGAAGGCACGATAGAGAGGAAAACCCTGACAGGGAAAAGTCATGGAGTTGACCAGCCATCGGGTCTCGGGGATTCGAGAGTCCCACGATCAAATGAGCACTCGCGAAGGCACGAGCGCCGATCCTCCGAAGGGAAGAAAAGAGGATCGCAGCCGAGAGAAACTGTGGGGTGTAGATTTCTCGAAAGGGAAATAGAAGAGTGGTTTAGCTCTTCGGGCCGAGGAAAGAGAAGGTCCTGTGGAAGCAGACGTACTAGTGAGGGTAGGTAGGCATCAAGTGGTATCAGAGCGGGAGTGACTCTTTGTTTTCTATAGCAGAGAGAAAGAATTCACCATGCCGCCCGGAAGAGAAAGATAGTCACCCGACCTAGAAGACCGGGAGGTGAGAAGAAGAGGTAGGCCAGCACAAAATCCAGAGATGGAAAGGCAGACACGAGATCTTCGAGCGAGATTAGAGGATATGGAAGAAGCGCAAAGATGCACAGCTGGTGCTGGAGATTTGAGCGACTCTGAAGGTGAAGCTGAAGCTGAACAACAGGGAGAAGTTGTAGACGAAGATGCAACAAACGAGCTATTGATTAAAGCTATCGCTAGGATGAGTTCAAAGACAAAAGTGGACATTTCAACTTATGAAAGAAGTTTGGATGCAGAAGAGTTACTGGACTAGATCCGAGCTCTTGACACCTACTTTGATTATGAGGATATCGAAGAGGATAAAAAGGTTAGACATGCTGTCATGAAGTTGAAGGGACATGCAACATTATGGTGGGACGAGCTACAAGCAGATATACGCTGCAAAGGCAAGCAGAAAATTAAAAGTTGGGATCGAATGATTGCAAAGATGAAGGAAAAGTTCATCCCAAGAGACTACCAAATTAATCTATTCAGGAGGATGCAAAACCTAAGACAAAAACTGATGACAGTGAAAGAATACACTGAGGAATTCTATCGACTGAACATCAGAGCAGGTCATCAAGAGAGCGATGATGAGAAGGTTGCCAGATATCTAAATGGTCTAAGATACAACATTCAGGATGAATTAATTATGGTTACCATCAAGACGATGGAGGATTCTTATCAGATGGATCTAAAAGCCGAGGAGAAGCTGAGCCGTAAGGAAGGTCAGCGAGGGCGAGGCAGAAGTCAGCCCAGAGGCAAGGAACTTGCCCAGGAGAAATACCAGAATCCCAAGGAGGAATGGAAGAAACCTCAGGGTAAGGTTGAAAGAGGTGGAACCTCACAACGACAGCCATATGTTGAGTAGAGGGGACAACATAATGAGAAGCGAGGAGATTATGCTGACGTAAACAATTTTCCTCGTACCAGAGGTAGAGGAAGAGGCAGAGGTGGAGTAATCACATTCTTCACACGAGGAAAGAATGAAAACAAGGCAGTTGACTTTCCATATAGGAACAAGGATGGAGGAGAAGCTCACATCGCTGAAGCATAGAGGCGAGATGCTGAAGCAGAAGGAGCAGAAAGTGGAAGCTCACTTCTGATGCGAAAAGTCCTTTTGACACCTGAGAAAGAGGTGCAGGAAAATTTATCTCAAAGGACCAGACTGCTCAGAACAACTTGCAAAACCAAGGATAGGAAATGCAAGGTTATCGTGGATAGCGGAAGTACGGATAATCTCGTTTCGACCGAGATGGTAGAAAAACTGTAGCTGGAGACAACTGATCCCCGAGTCCATACAAAGTCTCGTGGCTACAAAAGGGACATCAGGTAAGTGTCACTAAACAATGCTTAGTTGACATCAAGATAGGGGGATATAATGATAAAATACTCTGTGATGTCATTCCCATGGATGTATGTCATTTATTGCTGGGTAGACCATGGAAATATGACCGAAATGTGGTTCATGATGGGAGGATGAACACATATACTTTAGAGAAGGATGGGAGGACACACAGGTTGCTTCCGATAAAGGATAAGGAGGTGAAACTGGAAGTAAGCAACACGATACTTCTCATGAGTGGGAAGGAACTTCTCACAGAGATGGAGAAGAAGGAAGATCCACAATTCTTTGTGGTCAGAAAGCCGAAGATTATTCTGACTAGCACAAGAGTAGATGATCTACCAGATGAGATTTAGGAACTGCTGGAAGAGTTCACTGACATCATAGTGTACGAACTACCTCATTCGTTGCCACCGATGAGAAGTGTGAGACATCACATTGATCTCATACCCGGAGCCAGTTTGCCAAACAAAGCTGCATATAGATTGATGCCACAAGAAAATGAAGAGCTCAAGAACCAGGTCCAGGATTTGTTGGACAAAGGATTGGTCAGAGAAAGCCTGAGTCCGTGTACTGTTCCAACAGTGCTTAGTCCGAAGAAAGATGGAGGTTGGAGAATGTGCACCGATTCAAGAGCGATCAACAAAATTACCATTAGGTACAGGTTTCCACTGCCGAGAATGGATGATTTGATGGATTGCCTAAGTGGGGAAAATTATTTTTCAAAGATTGATTTGAAGAGCGGATATCACCAAATTTGCATGAGAGAAGGTGATGAATGGAAGACAACATTCAATAAAAACGAAGGTTTGTACGAATGGCTGGTCATGTCGTTTGGTTTGAAAAACGCACCGAGCACATTCATGAGACTAATGAATGAAGTCCCGAGGGAATTCATCGGGAAATTTGTCGTCGTATATCTGGATGATATACTAATCTTCAGTAAGACCAAGGCTGAACATTTGAAACATTTGGCCATTGTGATGAGGAAACTACAGCAGGAGAAGCTGTTGATTAATATGAAGAAGTCCTCATTCATGAAGACAGAGCTCATTTATTAGGGTTTTGTTATTTTGGAAAATGAATTGAAGATAGATCCAAGTAAGGTGGAAGTGATCAAGAATTGGCCATCACCGAGAAATGTTTTCGAGGTGAGAAGTTTTCATGGTTTATCTAGTTTCTACCGAAAGTTCATCAGGAATTTCAGTGGAATTAGCGTAGCAATGATGGACACAGTGAAAAAGAGACATAAGTCTTTTCATTAGACAACAAAGGCTGAGAAGAGCTTCAATCTGTTGAAGTGGAAGATAACGGAACGAGCAGTGTTGGTGTTGCCAGACTTCAAGAAGACATTTCAGGTGAAGTGTGACGCAAGCGGATATGCCATAGGAACGATCTTGAGTCAGGAAGACAGACCAGTTGCATATTTCAGTTAGAAGCTGGATGAAGCAAAAATGAAATACTCCACGTATGATAAAGAGTTTTATGATATCATACAGGCATTAAAGAAGTGGAGGCATTACTTGATCCCAAAAGAATTTTCATTGTACAGTGATAATCATGCATTGCAGTTTGTGAGTCAAGAGGAGAAGTTGAATCGGAAGCATGCAAAATGGGTAGAGTATATGCAGAATTTCACGTTTGTGATCAAACACATTTCAGGTACTGCTAACAAGGTGGCTGATGCTTTGAGAAGGAAATGTTTGTTGCTGCAGGAGTTCCGAGTCAAAACCTTGGGTTTTGAAAATCTTAGGGACATGTACACAGGAGATGCAGATTTTGGAGAAGCGTATGAAGCAGCTGAGAATCCAGTTCTCAGAGACAGAAGTTCGTGGATAGATTACATGATCCAGGAGGGATTGCTGTTCAGAGGCAATCAACTGTGTATTCCAAATTGCTCCATGAGGGAGAACTTGTTGAAAGAGAAGCACAGTGGTGGATTGGCAGGACATTTTGGCCATGACAAAACATTCTCCAAGCTAAGCGAAGCATATTTTTGGACAGGCATGTGAGAAAATGTCAAGAGGTTTGTTGACAGGTGTCGAATTTGTCAGCATTCGAAGGGGAGGAAACAGAATGTAGGTCTTTATCAGCCATTTCCCATACCAGAGAGACCATGGGAGGTAATCAACATGGACTTTGTATTGGGTTTGACGAGAACGCAGAGAGGGGTTTATTCCATCTTTGTGGTGGTAGACAGGTTTTCAAAGATGGCACATTTTATCCCATGCCAGAAGACCGACGATGCGACACACATAGCGAATTTTTTTTTCAAGGAGGTCATTCGATTCCATGGGTTGCCGAAAAGCATAGTTTCGGACAGAGACACAAAATTCATAGGGCATTTTTGGAGGACCTTATGGAAGAAGCTAGGAACTAACTTGGCATTTAGTTTAGCTTACCATCCTCAGACGGATGGACAGACATAGGTGGTAAATAGAAGTCTGGGAGACTTACTCAGAAGCCTGGTGACAGAGCACCATAGCAGTTGGGACAACATATTACCACAGGAAGAGTTTTCATACAATGATTCAGTGAATCGGAGTATAGGAAAAAGTCCATTTCAGATTGTGTATGGGACACAATCGAGGGGAGTTTCTGAACTCAGGGAGTCAGAACAGAATGCGACTAGCAGTGCGAGCATAGAGGAGTTCGCTGAAGCGATGAAAGAACTTCACAGCAGGGTGAAGCAACGATTGATAGGCTCAAATCAGGAGTACAAGCGCAGAGCAGATCAACATCGGAGACAACTTCAGTTCGAAGTTGGTGATCTAGTTCTGGCACATCTGAGGAAGGAAAGGTTCCCAAGGGGAATATACAATAAGCTGAAAATGAAGAAAATTGGGCCATGCAGGGTCTTGAAGAAATTCAGAGAGAATTCTTATGAGATTGACTTGCCAGATGGCATCGAAATATCTCCTATATTCAATGTGGCAGATTTATACCCGTACAAGGCTGGAGATGCAGAGACTAGAATTGAGGAACCCGTGATCCAATGGAAGAAGCAGATGCCGATAGCAGAAAAGCCACAGATGGAGTGCATACTGGACAAGAGAGTGGGTAAGAAGACCAGAAGAAAGGAATACTTGGAGTATATGGTCAAGTGGAAGAATCACCCAGTAGAAGATGCCAGCTGGGAAAATGAAGCAGTGATACAGAAGCATGGACAGACCATGCAGGAGCTCATGGACAAGAGCCCATGAAAGTTTTCAAGCCGAGGAGTATGATGTAGGAGCATCGCCAACACATCAAGCGAGCCAACGTGGAGTGGAAGACAACTGGATAAGCCAACGCACATTTTGAAAACACTTTGGGATTGTTGCGTGATCTTAAATGATTCATTTAAGAGATGACGCACTTGTATTGTAATGGACCTTGAGCGAATAGCTCTCGTCCTTAGGTAGATGAGGCATTTAAAATAGTTAATGCTGGTAGATAGAATAGCTAAGTCTAGATTTGATAGTTTAGAGTTCAAGAGGGAAAATGGATATAGACACCCTCATTGTATTATTGTAAGATTAGATGATTCATTCATTCAGAAGCAAGAGAGCAAGAAGAGCAAGCAGATAACTGTGTAGAGAACATCCATGTATAGATATTGAATTAATAGAAGAAAGCTTTGATTCAAATCCATGGTTATGTGTCTATTCTCTGTGTGTTGATGTTGTGCTCATGAATGTTTGTTTCTTGTTATGCATTTTCTTTGTATATGATGTGCATGTGATTTCATGTTTTGAAACTGAAGTCTGAAAGAGGGAGAGAACAAGTTTCAGTTGTTTCTCTACTTGAGCCAGGAGATTCCTGCAAGGAGTGC
Organism: Picea glauca; assembly: GCA_000966675.3. NCBI lineage: Eukaryota > Viridiplantae > Streptophyta > Pinopsida > Pinales > Pinaceae > Picea > Picea glauca. The sequence continues at coordinate 1,436,410 of JZKD02S0456235.1, read as the reverse complement.
AGTCAAATTCATCCGCATAGAGTGCATTGATGAGGGCTCAGTAGTTTAACTCTTGTTCTCATTCACCCAGGAGTGGAATCGAGTTGCTGAAGCTGTGCAAGGAGTGCGTAGGCTGGGGAAGAAGTCTCAGTTGGTGATTCTGAGCAAAGTATTGAAAGATTGTTGCTGCAGGAGTGCGCAGGGTCGAAAGACTTCAACACTTAGATAGAGTTGAAGATTTTCCGCAAGGAGTGCGTGCAAGATTCCTTCTAAGTAAGATAGAAGCGGAAGGAAGCTCAGGAGAAGTAGACCTTTTGAATTTAGCGAAGGATAAGCATAGTGAAGTTGCTGTTGAATGTTCGAGAGAAGTGTCATAGGTTGGCGAGCAGACAACGAGTCTCATAGAGAGACACTTCTTCCTTTTCGTGGATTTTCACAAGGAAGAACGGACGGACAAAAACATCGAAGGATATTTCACGAAGTTCCGTGGGCCGTTGGATCTTGCGGAGGTGCAAGGAAGTTACGGTGTAGGCGCGGAAAAACTCTAAGCTTAGGAGGGACAGAGCGGTGATACAAGTTGGCTAGAGCCATTGTATTGTTCGTGAGATTGCCCATCGGGATCTCGCGAGAAAAGTGTCGAATAATCGGCAGCGGGAGTCGCGAAGTCGCGAGGTGAGATATCCCAACAGTGACGTAAGTTGTGTGGGCCACTGGAGTGGGTGTAAGACAGGTGGAGGAGATCAGAGATCTCGTGAGTTCGGGGCTCGCAAATTAAAAGCCCAAATATTTGAAGGTTCAAGTCGCGAGGTGTGAGATAGCGAGAGCGCGATAGGTGAATATCGGAGTCTCGTCACATCGGGACTCGAAAAGTGGAGAAATCAGTGTTGAAGGTCGCGAGTAGCGAGGGAGCGAGGGGGTGAAGTCACGAACGTGCGATAAGGTTGTATCGGTGTTTCAGCGCTTTGGGTATCAGAAGGAGGAAATCCGAGCGCTTGGTGTCGCGAGTGACGAAGTCGCGATAGGGTGAAGGCGCGATAGAGAGGAAAACCCCGAAAGGGAAAAGTCAACAAGTTGACCAGCCATCGGGTCTCGGGGATTCGAGAGTCCCACGATCAAACGAGCACTCATGAAGGCATGAGCGCTGATCCTACGAAGGGAAGAAGAGAGGATCGCAGCCGAGAGAAACTGTGGGGTGTAGATTTCCCGAAAGGGAAACAGAAGAGTGGTTCAGCTCTTCGGGTCAAGGAAAGAGAAGGTCCTGTGGAAGCGGACGTACCAGTGAGGGTAGGTAGGCATCAAGTGGTATCAGAGTGGGAGTGACTCTTTGTTTTCTATAGCAGAGAAGGAGAATTCACCATGCCGCCCATAAGAGAAAGATAGTCACCCGACCCAGAAGACCGAGAGGTGAGAAGAAGAGGTAGGCCAACACAAAAACCAGAGATGGAAAGGCAGCTACGAGGTCTTCGAGCGAGATTAGAGGATATGGAAGCAGCGGAAAGACGCAAATCCCGAGATGGAGATCCGAGCGACACTGACGGTGAAGCGGAAGCGGAAACACAGGGAGAAGTGGCAGCCGAAGATGCAGCAAACGAGCGATTGATTAAAGCTATCTCCAGGATGAGTTCAAAGACAAAAATGGACATTCCAGCTTATGAAGGAAGTCTGGATGCAGAAGAGTTACTGG
>JZKD02S0456235.1:1410577-1426851 GCA_000966675.3 Picea glauca | reverse complement strand
ACACATATATTTTCATTTATAAATTTTTTATATGTGGAATGGCTACATTATGCATATGATTCCATCTTCTTGTGAATTCACACTTCCACAGATATACTGTATGCCCAGCTTAACTCTAGAGGATTTACGGGGTGTATGACGTTAAAAAGTCGAGAGAGGAGACATCGTGTTGACCTGTAACCATCCGTATCAAGTGGATACCTCTCCTAGACCCCCTTACCATGTGAGTTTCCATACCCAAGTCCCTAACCCGTTCAGGATAAATCTTAGCAAAATGGTAATGCGAAGGTCTCAAAAGGGAAGATAGATATTTCCTTGTTCGAAAGATGAATGGATGAGACCCATTTGAAGGAAAGCAAGGGCTATCATGGTCGTTGGCCATGGGAAAGAACATGAGAGTTAACCCCTAAACCCATACAAAACCCGAAGTCACGATGTGATATAGATCGTAGACCCAAGGATCTATCGGGACCCACCTCAACTGTCCGATTTGTGAGTTCAGATTTCATGCATCAAGAGAATCGCGTGTTAGCATGACCAAGTCTTCCGAAGCCCAAAGTCACAAAGTGATTTGGACCGGGGATCTCTGGAACCTTTAGGATCCTTCTCAAATATTCAATCTATGAGTTCAGAGTTCCTGCCTTGGGATAATTGTGAGTTGGAGTGGACAAAACCTATGACGCATGAAGTAGAGAAGTGATCTGGACCATGGATCTCTGTATCCTTTGGGACCCTTCTCAACGACCTGATCTATGAGTTGGATTTCATGCTTTGGGATAATTTTGGGTTAGAGTGGATAAAAATCTCCAAACACCGACTTCCCTGCTAGCCAGTGTATTAGATGAGGGTTAAGTTAGCCGTTAGATAGACTTATGGATGGACCTTCCCTGTGGGAAGTAGGAACCTAGAGATGGTATGATCAAGATGAAGCCACGTGGATGCCACATGGTCCTCACTAATCAACCCCGAAGAAATTTGGCAAGCCATAAGATATAAACAAAGGGTTGGATTTGCATTTGGTAGGAGTCATTAGAAAGATATGGATAAGTGGGAGAGAATAAATCATCTCAGAGAAATGATTCAAGATGAGATAGTTAAGGAAAAATGAAATTATGTTGCCCCACCCCTATGACGAGTAATTTAATGGGTTAGGGTATGTTACAAATTGGTATCAGAGCATGGTTACAAAATTTGGCTTGCTTGGGCTCATGGAAAAGTTGCATAGAAACCACATTAAAGGGCGACATCCTACCTTATTCCCTTCCCAAAAAGCCTAGTTCACCTCTTATTTTAGAAAATAATGAAAAATTACTTATGTGTGTGTATGTATTTAAGAAATATGAATTATGTGATGGTTATGAACTAGTATAATGTTATATAACAACAAATGTTTTTTCTACACTCAAGCGGTCGATCAACTGCAGGAAACTACAATCGTATAGAATGGTGACACGCCACGAAGTGGGGGATGGATCCCACAATAGAGACGAAGAGTCTAATGAGAGGAGGATAGTAGAGACCCCTCTAGATTTGGCTGAGACTATGAGGAGTCTCATGACTGAATTACAGAGTTGCACAATCAACAATGAGATATTGATAAAAGAGCAAGAGAAGCAAACATAAATTAATGCATTCTTCCTGCAGAGTTTATTCGACATACAAAGATAACTGCAACAGGGACCTGGCACCATTCATGTGGAAAGACTATAGACAAAGAGGAGTCGAAGTCTATCTGAGATAGGAAAACATGGTCCTTTAAGTGGCCACACTGGCAGGAGTACCTCGAGAAAGGTCCAACTTGGAGACATGGGACAAGCTTCGGATGAATCCTCTGGAAAGGAAATTGGTGACTCAGAAGGATCTTCTAGTAGTAGAACTAGTTCACATTCTCAAATAAAATGAAAGAAACAAAAGAATTCCAAAAGTCATAATCTCGAAGAATTTAGGAAGGCCAAACCACCCTCTTTCAATGGAGAGATTAAGAAAGGAGAGGAGGCAGAGGCCTGGCTGCTTGGACTAAAGAAGTATTTTAGAGTCCACGATTTCTCTGAAAACTTGAAGGCTAGAGTAACCACTTTCAACCTGAATGGAAAGGCTTCCATTTGGTGGGAAGACCTTAAGAATGTGAAAGGGATTCATGAAGAGGACCTATCTTGGGAACGGTTTGAGAAATACTTCAGGAAGAATTATCCGTCGGAAAAATGTTTCAACGAGAAAACTAAAGAGTTCTATGAACTCAAGCTGGGACAACTCACCATAGAGGAATATGTCAGTAGATTCCTTGAGTTGCTGAGGTATGTACCTTACATAAAAGTATAAAATGAAAAGGTGCAACAATTCATCAGTGGGTTACCTAAGACCTACCAGAACATAATTGAGCTTAATGAGCCAAAGACCCTAGAAGACACTATTTGAAAGGAGAGATATTGTTATGAACAGTTTGGGCCTCAGACAGAACCTTGCGAGGGATGGAAGCAGAAGAATAGTTTGGGTTTCTAGAAAAGGAGTTTAAATCCCCAAGATTTAAAAACTATAAGAAGGATTCAAGGATGAGCTTTCCTACCCGAAGTGTACACCAACAGAATTTCCCCTCCGAGAGCAGGAATAAAACTTTTGGATCAAATCCAGGAAATATTGATAACCCAATGAAAGAACCCTTGAAATGTTGGGGTTGTGGAGAAGAACATCTACTAAGGGACTGTCCACACAGACAACATAACAATAGGATAATTTACAATGTCCAAGAAGCTACCACTGTCAATGATGTGGCCAGAAGTATGCCACGAATTTATGCAGCTGTGGATAATAAACAAGCCGACCACCAAACTTCAGTGGTGGAGATGGAAGGTATGATTGCCAACCATCTAGTATCTATTTTAATTGACCTTGGTTCTTATTTGAGTTATGTGGCCCCTCACACTGTTGATAAGTGTAAATTACAATTACAGCCACATAAACATTCTAAGCCATGCTTGGTACAATTAGCTACTGAAACCAAAAGAAAAATAGCGGAGGTCATACCAGCTTGCCAATTCACGGTGGATAGATTGCCCACCCAAGCTACCATTAACATACTTCCCCTAGGATTGTATGACTTGTTGATTGGTATGGATTGGCTAGCTGCATATAAAACTAAGTTGGATTGCTACAATAAAACCTTAGAATGTGTAAATGAAGAAGGGAGAAAGATAACCCTCCAAGGGATTCAGAAACCTGTCTCAGTGAGATGAATATGATCCCTTCAAATGAAGAAGTATTGTAGAAATGGGTTTCCTCTATATGAAATATAGGTATTGGAATCTGTTGAGGATGACAGACCAAACCTAGAAGACCATCCCCTACTAAGAGAGTATAGAGACGTATTTCCAGAAGAGGTATCGGGTCTACCTCCGAGGAGAGACATTAACTTTTCCATAGAACTTGGACCAGGAGCAGTGCTAATATCTAGGACCCCCTATAGGATGAGTACACTCGAGCTAGTTGAGCTCAAACTACAGCTAAAGGAAATTATGGAAAAATACTACCTCCGGCCCAATGTGTCTCCATTGGGAGCACTAGTCTTGTTTGTTAAGAAGAAAGATGGTACACTCCGACTGTGCATAGATTATAGACAACTCAATAAGGTAACCATAAAGAACAAGTACCCCTTACCCAGAATCAATGACTTGTTCGATCAATTTAGGGGTGCTTCTATTTTCTCAAAGATTGACTTGAGATCTGGATACCATCAAGTCCGAATCAAGGATGAAAACATCCACAAAACTTCCTTCAGAACGAGATATGGTCACTACGAATTTGTGGTAGTATGATGTAGGAGCATCAGCAACTCGGCAAGTGAGCCAGCACATCAAGCAAAGACCCATTGGAAAAACAAACCCAAAATTTTGAAAAGTGCTTTGGGATTGTAGCGCAAGTCTTAAATGATCCTTTATGAAGGAGCACCTTTTTGTATGTTGTATCATACCTCGAGCCATACGCTCTTGTCTGGAATAGATAGGAGTCATTTAATAGATTTAATGCAGGTAGATAGGTTTTTATTTCCAGATTAGACAGTTTAGAGTTCGAGAGGGAAAATGGATATAGACACCCTCAATTGTATCATTGTAACATTAACAATTATTCAGAAGCATTCAAGAGAGAGGAGCAAAAACTGAAATCTGTGAAGAACACCCATGTACTGATGTTGAATTAATAGAATGAAATTCTAATTCAAACTCATGACTGGTGTTGTTTTCTCTGTATTGATGTTGTACTCATGGATGTTTGTTTTTCTAGATATGCACTTGCTTTGTATATGCTGAGCATGTGATTTTAGGGTTTAACTAAAGTCTGAGAGGAGAGAATAAGTTTCAATTGTTTCCCTATCTAAGCTAGGAGATTCCTGCATAGAGTGCAGTTGAATTCATCCGCAAAGAGTGCATTGATGAAGGCTCGATAGTTAAACACTTATTCTCATTCACCCATAAGTTATAGGGTTGTTTTGGAATCCATGTAAAGAGTGCACAGGCGGAAGAAGAAGTCTCAGTTGTTAATCTGAGAGAAGGAAGCTAAAGACTGCTGCTGCAGGAGTTGCGCAGAGTCTGAATTATTGACACTTGAGAAGTTGTTGGACGTCGAGCGCGAGGAGTGCGCATAAAGTCCCTCTGAAGGAGTCAGAGTGGAGAAGTTCAGAAAGGTATAGCACCTTCATAGTATCATTGAAGGGAAGTACAGGAAGTTTGATAAAAGAAGGGTCATGCAGAGTTTTCAGGTGCAGGCTTGAAGAGTAAGCCTGGAGAAGAAATACTCAGTCATTCCAGAGAGATATCATCAAAGGGGAATCGACGGTCAAGATTCGCAGACGGAAGCCACGAAGTCCCATAGGCCGTTAGATCTTGAAAAAATTGCACAGGTTTTAAGCCTAGAGGAGCAGAGAGTATCTCGGAGGTTTGGAGTTTGGGATATCGAAGTTTCCGTGGTTGTGGGACTCTTGTAGAACGGAATCCCGATCCACGATTTCCCGAAAGGATCTCAACCATTAATCTCGGTAAGAAACATTTTGAAAGAGCAGGGGATTCAGAAAGCTCGGCTCATCAGAGAATCAGAGCGTCTGGAGCCAAGAGTCTTGCACTTGAAGTTGCGAATTAGCGATTTCCTGAGAAGATCAACGCTGTTGACCTCAGCGGGGATACATGGCGTGAGATCTCGGAGAATCAGGGATTGGATTTTCATGGTTTTTTGGGTTGTAATAATTGCTGTCGGAGGAATTGAAAAACTCCGAACCGCGATAACCACGCAGCCATAGTGCTGAGTGGAGGACAAGTGGCATCGACATATCATGAACTTGGAGGTTCACATGCTGGGAGTGCAAAGATTTTCGTCAAGGTTTACGAGGTCACGAGGGGCAATATCTCCATAACCATTGGTTAGTGTGTGGACCCCATAGCACAGCAAAAGGGGGACAGGTGGCATTGGATATCGGGGATCGGAGATCCCAGGGGCGTGAATTCTTTTCATTGCAATTTCACGAACTTTAAAGTTCCGATAGAGAAGAGGGCTTGGTCCCATGGCTGACAGGTCATGTGGGGAAGGAGCTAGTGGAAGGAGAAAGGAAGCCACAAGAGAGTGGTCATCGGGGTTCGGGGATTTACAAGACCCGATTTCATGAGCACAGGACTCGCGATATCGCGAGGTCTAATTTCTTGATTTAAAGAAGGGAGATCGCAAAGAAAGTCTGTGGGTATTAAGAACTCTCGACAGGGGGTTAAAGAGTACTTTAACTCTTCGGGCCTGGGAAAGGAAGGTCCTGGTGATCGCGGATGTGTGCCAGGTGGGCGTCTGTGTCAAATTGCTATCAGAGCGGGATTTTACTCTTTGTTTTCTGCGACAGAGAGGAGAAAAAGGAATTCGCCATGCCGCCCAGAAGAGAGAGACAGTTGCCTGATCCAGAGGACAGGGAGATGAGAAGGAGAGGTAGGCCAACCGGGAATCCAGAGATGGAGAGACAGATATGAGATCTCAGAGCAAGACTCGAGGAGATGGAAACAACTCAAAGACACACAGCTGGTGCAGGGGATCTTAGTGATTCTGACAATGAAGCTGAAGCTGAAAAACAAGGAGAAGTTGCAGCCGAAGATGCAGCAAACGAGTGGTTAATTAAGGCTATGGCCCAGATGAGTTCAAAGACAAAAATGGACATTCCAACTTATGAAGGAAGTCTGGATGTAGAAGAGATGTTAGATTGGATCAGGGCTCTTGACACATACTTCGATTATGAGGATATCGAAGAGGATAAAAAGGTAAGGCATGCTGTCACTAAACTGAAAGGACACGCAGCATTATGGTGGGATGAGCTTCAGGCAGATAGACATTCCAAAGGAAAACAAAAGATCAAAAGCTGGGATCGAATGATTGCAAAGATGAAGGCAAAATTCATCCCAAGGGATTATCATATCACACTGTTTAGGCGAATGCAGAACCTGAGACAAAAGTTGATGACGGTGAAGGAATACACCGAAGAATTTTACAAGCTCAGTATCAGAGCAGGTCATCGGGAGAGCGATGATGAAAAAGTTGCTAGATACATGAATGGCTTAAGATACGATATCCAAGATGAGATGAGTATGACAACCGTCAGAAAGGTTGAGGATGCGTATCAGATGGCATTGAAGGTAGAAGAGAAACTAATCCATAAGCCAGCACAACGAGGGCGGGGAAATAGCCAGCTGAGGGGAAAATCAGTTGCCCAATATAAGTTTTAGAAACCCAAAGATGACTGGAAGAAGCCTCAGACCAGAATGGAAAGAGGTGGAAGTTCTCAGCAGGGTCAGCACGCTGAACGACAAAGGAAGCAGGTAGAACAGAGCAGAGGATACGCTTATGTAAATACTTTTCCTTGTACCAGAAGTAGAGAAAGAGGCAAAGGAGGAATCATCACATGTTACACATGTGGGAAGAATGGACACAAGGCGGTTTATTTTCCAGACAGAAAGACAGATAAAGGTGAAGCTCACATCGTCGAGGCACAAAGGCGAGCTGCTGAAGAAGAAGACACAGAAGACGGAAGGTCATTAATGATGCATAAAGTTCTCTTGACACCTGAGAAGGAGGTGGAGGACACATCTCAGAGAAGCAGATTGTTTAGAACCACATGCAATACCAAGGACAGGAAATGCAAGGTCATTGTGGATAGTGGAAGCACCGATAATCTTGTTTCAACCGAGATGGTGGAAAAATTAGAGGTAGAAATGACTGATCACCTGATTCCATATAAAGTATCATGGCTACAAAAGGGGCATCAGGTGAGTGTCACTAAACAATGCTTAGTAGACATCAAGATAGGAGGATACAATGATAAAATTCTCTGTGATGTTATTCCTATGGATGTATGTCATTTATTGCTAGGTAGACCATGGAAATATGACAGGAACATAATTCATGATGGGAAGATGAATACGTACACCTTAGAAAAGAATGGGAGAACACACATGTTACTTCCAATAAAAGATAAGGAGGTGAAACCGGAAGTGAACAACAAGATACTTCTCATGAGTGGGAAGGAACTTCTAGCAGAAGTTAAGAAGAAGGAAGATCCACAATTCTTTGTGGTCAGGAAGCTGAGAGTTGTTTTGATCAGCACAAGAGTGGATAATTTGCCAACAGAAATACAGGAACTACTGGAAGAGTTCGTTGACATTGAGGTAGATGAATTACCTCTTTCGTTGCCACCGATGAGAAGCATGAGCCATCACATAGACCTCATACCAGGATCTAGTTTTCCAAACAAAGCAGCGTATAGGTTGACGCCGCAGGAAAATGAGGAAGTCAAAAGGTAGGTACAAGAACTACTGGATAAAGGAATGATCAGGGAGAGTTTAATTCCATGTGCCGTTCCAACGATACTGAGTCCAAAGAAGGATGGAGGTTGGAGAAATTGTACAGATTCCAGAGCCATAAATAAAATTACCATCAGGTACAGGTTTCCACTACCGAGAATGGATGACTTGATGGACTGCTTAAGTGGAGCAGAATTTTTTTCAAAGGTGGATTTGAAAAGCGGATACCATCAGATTCGCATGAGGGAAGGCGATGAATAGAAGACAACCTTCAAAACCAATGAAGGGTTGTACAAATGGCTAGTCATGTCGTTTGGTTTGACGAATGCACCAAGTACATTCATGAGGCTAATGAATGAAGTGCTAAAAGAATTCATTGGTAAGTTTGTCATTGTTTATTTAGATGACATACTGATTTTCAGCAAAACAAAAGAAGAGCATCTGAAGCATTTAGCTGCAGTAATGAGGAAACTATAGCAAGAGAAGATATTGATCAACGTGAGGAAATCTTCATTTATGAAGACAGAACTCACTTACTTGGGGTTTGTCATATCGACAAATGAATTGAAGATGGATCCAGGTAAAGTGGAGGTAATTAAAAATTGGCCATCACCGAGAAATGTTTTTGAGGTGAGAAGTTTCCATGGTTTGGCAAGTTTCTACAGAAAATTCATTAGGAACTTCAGTGGAATTAGTGCAGCCATGATGGAAACAGTCAAGAAAAGACATAAATCTTTTCATTGGACTGAAGAGGCAGAGAAAAGCTTCAATCTGTTGAAGCGAAAGATCACCGGACAACCGGTTTTGGTGTTGCCAGATTTTGCAAAGGTATTCCAGGTGAAGTGTGATGCAAGTGGCTTTTCCATAGGAGCAATCTTGATCTAGGAGGACAGACCTATTTCATATTTCAGCGAGAAAATGGATGAAGCAAAGATAAAATACTCCACGTATGATAAGGAGTTTTATGCTATCATACATGCGTTGAAGAAATGGAGGAATTATCTGATCCCAAAAGAATTTGTATTGTACAGTGATAATCATGCATTGCAGTTTGTGACTCAGCAGGAAAAGCTGAATCAGAAACATGCAAAATGGGTAGAGTATATGCAGAATTTTACATTTGCAATTAAACACATTTCAGACACTGCTAACAAAGTGGCCGATGCTTTGAGCAGGAAATGTTTGTTGCTGCAGGAATTCCGAGTCAAAACCTTGGGTTTTGAAAACCTTAAGGACATGTATGCAGGAGATGCAGATTTTACAGAAGCATATGAAGCAACTGAGAATCCAGTTCTCAGAGACAGAAGCCCGTGGATGGACTACATGATCCAGAATGGACTGTTATTCAGAGGAAATCAGTTATGCATTCCAAATTTCTCCATGAGGGAGAATCTGCTAAAAGAAAAGAACAGTGGCAGATTAGCAGGGCATTTTGGCCATGACAAGACGTTTGCAAAGTTGAGCGAAGCATATTTTTGGCCGAGGATGCGGTCAGATGTCAAAAATTTTGTTGACAGATGCAGGATTTGCCAACATTCGAAGGGCAGAAAGCAAAATGTGGGATTCTATCAATCCTTACCCATACCTGAGAGGTCGTGGGATGAAATCAACATGGATTTCATATTAGGATTGCCGAGGACGCAAAGAGGACATGATTCGATCTTTGTAGTGGTCGATAGGTTTTCCAAAATGGCACATTTTATACCATGCCAGAAGACCAGCGATGCGACTCATATCGCAAACTTGTTCTTTAAGGAGATTGTTAGACTTCATGGGTTACCTAGAAGCATTGTATCGGACAGGGATACAAAATTCATTGGACATTTCTGGAGGACACTCTGGAAGAAGATGAGAACTAACTTAATGTTTAGCTCAGCCTATCATCCTCAGACGGATGGGCAAAATGAGGTGGTGAATAGAAGTTTGGGAGATTTACTCAGAAGCCTGGTGACAGAACACCACAACAACTAGGACAATGTGTTGCCACAGGCAGAATTTGCATACAACGATTCAGTGAATCAGAGTATAGGCAAAATTCCATTTCAGATTATGTATGGGATGCATCCAAGAGGAGTATCTGAGCTGAGGGATTCAGAGCAGATGATGACAGAATTCGCAGAGGCGATGGAAGAACTTCACAGCATGGTGAAGCAGTGATTGCTGGAGTCGAACCAAGAATATAAGCACAGAGCGGATCAACATCGAAGACAACTTCAGTTCGAGGTTGGTGATTTGGTTCTAGAACACCTGAGGAAGGAAAGTTTCCCAAGGGGAACATACAGCAAGCTGAAGATGAAGAAAATTGGGCCGTGCAGAGTCCTGAAGAAATTAGGAGAAAATGCTTATGAGATTGAATTGTCGGATGACATTGAAATATCTCCGACATTCAATGTCTCAAAATTATACCCATATAAGGCTGAGGAAGTAGGAACTGGAAGTAATGAGCAGCTAGAAATCCAGTGGCAGAAGCATATGCCGATTGCAGAAACGCCACAGATGGAGCGTATACTTGACAAAAGAGTTAGCAAAAGAACTAGACGGAAGCAATACTTTGAGTATCTGGTGAAATGGAAGAATCATCCAGTGGAGGATTCCAATTGGGAGACAGAAGCAGTTATCCAAAAGCATGGATAGACCATGCAGGAGCTCATGGACATGATCCCATGAAATCTTTCAAGCCGAGGAGTATGATGCAAGAGCATCGCCAACTCAGCAAGTGAGCCAACACATCAAGCAAATACCAGCTAGAAAAACAAACCCAAAATTTTGAAAAGTGCTTTGGGATTGTAGCGCAAGTCTTAAATGATCCTTTATGAAGGAGCGCCTTTTTGTATGTTGTATTAGACCTCGAGCCATACGCTCTTGTCTGGAATAGATAGGAGGCATTTAATAGATTTAATGCAGGTAGATAGGTTTTTATTTCCAGATTAGACAGTTTAGAGTTCGAGAGGGAAAACTGATATAGACACCCTCAATTGTATCATTGTAACATTAGCAATTATTCATAAGCATTCAGGAGAGAGGAGAAAACAAAGAAATCTGTGAAGAACACCCATGTACAGATGTTGAATTAATAGAATGAAATTCTGATTCAAACTCATGACTGGTGTTGTTTTCTCTGTATTGATGTTGTACTCATGGATGTTTGTTTTTATGGATATGCACTTGCTTTGTATATGATGTGCATGTGATTTTAGGGTTTAACTAAAGTCTGAGAGGAGAGAATAAGCTTCAATTGTTTCCCTATCTAATCCAGGATATTCCTGCATAGAGTGCAGTTGAATTCATCTGCAAAGAGTGCGTTGATGAAGGCTCGATAGTTAAACACTTATTCTCATTCACCCATAAGTTATAGGGTTGTTGTGGAAGCCGTGTGAAGAATGCATAGGCGGAAGAAGAAGTCTCAATTGTTAATCTGAGAGAAGGAAGCTAAAGACTGTTGCTGCAGGAGTTGCGCAGAGTCTGAATTATTGACACTTGAGAAGTTGTTGGACGTCGAGCGCAAGGAGTGCACGTAAAGTCCCTCTGAAGGAGTCAGAGTGGAAAAGTTCAGAAAGGTATAGCGCCTTCATAGTATCATCGAAGGGAAGTATAGGAAGTCTGATCAAAGAAGGGTCATGCAGAGTTTTCAGGTGCAGGCTTGAAGTGTAAGCCTGGAGAAGAAATACTTAGTCATTCCAGAGAGATATCACCAAAGGGGAATCGATGGTCAGGATTCACAGATGGAAGCCATGAAGTCCCGTAGGTTGTTAGATCTCAGAAAAGTTGCGCAGGTTTTAAGCCTGGAGGAGCAGAGAGGATCCCGGAGGTTCAGAGTTCGGGATATCAGAGTTTCTGTGGTCATGGGACTCTTGTAGAATGGAATCGCGATCCGCGATTTCCTGAAAGGATCTCAACCATTAATCTCGGTAAGACACTTGTCGAAAGAGTAGGGGAGTCAGAAATCTCGACTCATCAGAGAATCAGAGAGTCTGGAGTGAATATTCTTGCACTTGAATTCATGAATTAGCGATTTCCCGAGAAGATCAGTGTCGTTGACCTCAGCGGGGATACGTGGCGCGAGATCCCGGAGAATCGGGGATTGGCTTTTCGAGGTTTTCTGGGTTGTAAGAATTGCTATCATAGGAATTGCGAAACTTCGAACCACGATAACCATGCAGCCACAGTGCTGAGTGGAGGACAGGTGGCATCGACATATCGTGAACTCAGAGGTTTACATGCTGGGAGTGCAAAGATTTTCGTCAAGGTTTATGAGGTCACGAGAGGCGATATCTCCATAACCATTGGTTAGTGTGTGGACCCCAGAGCATAGCAAAAGGGGGACAGGTGGCGTCGGAGATCGGGGATCGGAGATCCCAGGGGTGTGAATTATTTGCATTGCAATTTCACGAAGTCCGAAGTTCCGATAGAGAAGAGGGCTTGGTCCCATGGACGATAGGTCATGTGGGGAAGGAGCTAGTGGAAGGAGCAAGGAAGCCGCAAGAGAGTGGTCATCGGGGTTCGGGGATTTACAAGACCCGATTTCGTGAGCGCAGGACTCGCGATATCTCGAGGTCCGATTTCCCGATTTAAAGAAGGGAGATCGCAAAGAAAGTCTGTGGGTATTAAGAACTCCCGATAGGAGGTTAAAGAGTACTTTAACTCTTCGGTCATGGGAAAAGGAAGGTCATGGTGATCGCGGACGTGTGTCATGTGGGCATATGCATCGTAGTACCATTTTGATTAACCAATGCCCTTGCCACCTTTATGTGCTTGATGAACAATGTAATCAACAAATTCCTAGACAAATTTATATTGGTTTTTATTGATTATATCTTAATATACTCCAAGAATAGAGAGGAACATGAGGAACATCTTAGAATTGTACTTAAATTACTAAGAGAGCATCAACTCTACTTAGAAAGTGTGACCTTTTTCGGAAGCAAATACATTACTTGGGCCATGTCATATCTGAAGAATGGGTAGTAGTAGACCCTGACAAGATCAGATCCATCATGGAATGGACTACCCCAAAGGATGTTTTAGATATTAGATCCTTTATGGGTTTATCATGATACAATAGGAGGTTTATAAAAGGGTTTTCCAAGTGTTGGTCCTAAGGTCTTCACCTGACTGCTAAAGGGAAAATCTAGGCCACCTATCAGTTTAGAATGATTGTTTCTTTAAGATTTTGTTGGTTGGTTAGAGGGTGATTCCATCAATACAAAGGCAAGGTTGGGTTGGAAGAATGATATGGATGAGGGCCCTCCTTGGCTAATGGAACACTAATGATAGACCGATGAAACTATAGAAAACAGAGGGAAACAACAAACTACTCAATGAATAATTTTCTGCAATAAGTTCAATACTTAAAATATCATTTCAAGACATCAAACATGTATTAAAACACAATAACTCCCACAGGTTACAGAAAAAAAAAATATTTACCAAAGCATTAGTTGTTTGATAGGTTGCATATCAGTAAAAATAAGTCATACAATAGCTGAAAGGAAATTAAATGTACGTTGCACAAATAAAAAACTGTATTCAATGTAAGAATGAAAACACATGAAGAGTTGAACGAAACACTGTCATCAAGAGTATGTTCACCAGGTGGAGAGATTTAATCCATGCATAAAATGGGTCCAACCAGTCTATTGTATTTCTATTCTTTCCTAAAAAATTATAACCTTTACAATATCCAAAAAATAACTATTTAAAAGAGTTGTAGAGGCTCTCGTCCTTAGGGGAATGAGACCTCGATCTAGGAAACTGTTCATAAAACAAAATATTAACTTCACTAAGATACTAGAATTAATCAACATGAGTGGTTCTTATCACACCCAGAAGACCACTCTTGCATCTAATCTAGGAAAATGCTGGACTTGATCAAATAAAACTACTACTATCTTTGTGACAAAACTGATGCATGTGCTAAAGGAATTGAGTTGGCTGAAGATAGGCCACATGGTGAAAAAAAATAGCTATGCATTGAGAGCTAGCATCCGTGTGAGATTTTGGAGGTCACTAGAGATAACCAACTATATGAGTAGAGTTCACTGAAGTATTTATGAAACTAATCTGCGTTGACCTATGACTAAGACTTAACTCTCTATCTATGCCTAAGATTTTGGAAGCCAAGCGCACCCTGCGTTAATCCTACTAGATGCCATCTGTACTTGTGAAATAACTTCACTGGAATAGTTGTCGACCCATCAGACATGAGGGGAGATGTGGAGGCAAGCATCCAATCAGGATATAGAATGAATGGACGTGAGGGTAGATGACATGTAGTGAGGGATACATGTGGTGTGTAGGGAGAGGAGGAGTAGATATATTGGGGAGTGAGTGGAAAAAGGTGGTGAAAGGAAAGTGGGGGGGTTATTGAAAAATAACCCAAGAGGGACTTAGAGGGGGGTGTAGGAAGTAAGCAGATTAGAGAGGGGGGGGGTCCAAGTTCTTGAGGATTGTTTCTCTAGAGAGGTGGGCAACCATCGATGGAGATCAACGTGGGTTTTAATCAACGGACAAGTGTTGGGTGGTGAGAGGAGTGAGACTAGTAAGTGGGATGAGGGGAGATGACGTGTGAGGTGACATGGTGAGCTGACATCATTCAATCATGTGATTGTAGGAGCTGTTGAGGGTGGTTTGGATTCAGACCGCCTTTGGGCCCACAATTCAACAGAAGATGCCACATCCACTGAAACATGTAATGAAGGACTTGGTCGAGTCCTTAGTCAAAATGGGTTTGTCATATGTTATGAATCAAGGAAGTTGAAGGATCATGAAAGAAACTATGCCACTCATGATTTGGAGTTGGCAGCCATAGTGCATGCCTCGAGGAAATGAAGAAACTACCTCATGGGAAAGAGGTTTGAGCTAAGAAAAGACCACAATGGTCTGAAATATTTATTTGATTAGCCACATCTAAATGCTAGGCAAAGAAGATGGTTAGAATTTCTAATCGAATATGACTTTGATATAAATCATATCAAGGGGAAAGAGAATAAAGTAGTTGATGCACTCAGAAGGAATGTGCATAATTACATGCTACAACCATTAGAAGGTATCATAATGATATTAAAAGAAAATTTCTAGAGGCTACAAATGCATATCTGCAATACAGAGAATTGGTAGCAATGCTACAGCAGGGTAAGATGCCACAAAAGGTGGATAATTATAATTTGGGAATAGATGGAATACTGTTGTACAAGAACAAAATTTTTATTGAAAATTTCCAAGACTTGAAACATATGATTTTGCATGAAATGCATAATGTTCCTTATGCAGGGCACCCTGGATATCAAAAAACCGTGGCAACGATAAAAAGCCATTACTTTTGTCTAGGTATGAAGAGAGAGATCGCTAAATACATCACTAGATGTATGGAATGCCAGAAAGTTAAAGCTGAGAATAGGCACCCAATAGGGTTGTTGCAACCTTTACCCGTTCCTGAATGGAAGTGGGAAGTGGTGACAATGGATTTTATTACAGGATTGCTTAAAATAGACAAGCTGCATGATTCGATCATGGTGGTGGTGGACAAGCTTACAAAATTTGCCCATTTTATTCCATTGAAAACTACTCACAAGGAAACAAATGTTGCTGATATTTTCATGAAGGAAGTGGCATGATTGCATGAGATTCTTAAAACAATTGTGTCTGACAGAGACTCAAAATTCACCTTGAATTTCTGGAAAGGATTCAGAACAAATATGAACTTTAGTACAACTTATCATCATGAGTCTGATGGACACACAGAGAGGGTGAATAGAGTGATAGAAGATATATTGAGAATGTATGTGATGGACAAACCATCAAAATGGGAAGACTACCTACACTTGGTAGAATTCGCTTACAACAATGGGTATCAGGCATCGTTGAAGATGAGCCCATTTGAAGCACTTTACAACAGAAAGTGAAATACTCTAGTGGGTTGGGATAATGATCCAGGTGGATATCGGTGGCCACCCACCTATTCCACTTGGACCCCCACCATTTCTTCTTTCAGTTTTTTAGTTTTCGCAAAGTTCACTATTTTTAGCAATTTTTCGGGTCTTGAAATTCTGGAGCCGTTTTGAGGTCCTAAATGACATTTTTTGGGGCATGTTGCGGTTGAAAAATTTCATCATGAAATTTTGTGCAAATGTTGTAGTCCTCGCATAGATCTTTCCAATGGGCTATCATACGCCTAAAACGAAGATCGTATGCAAAAGTTACGACCCCGGGAAGTTGATGTACCAACTTACCCAAACGGGGCCTACATGACTTTTGGTGCTTCATCTCCCAGGGTTAGGTTTTTGGATTTCTAAGAATTTTGACATTCCCATTTATTGTAAAAGGGCCTTTAGAGCCTCATTGTAATAATCTTCTCACGGATGCAAGTAGCGGCCACATCTCTTCTCAGAGATAAGCTACCAACGCCCTAGCTAGTTTATTTCCATTCTGTCTGTAAGCATATTTCAGTCATTTGTTATTAAT
>JZKD02S0456235.1:1344221-1354413 GCA_000966675.3 Picea glauca | reverse complement strand
TTTTAAGTCTTGTGGTAGTAGAAGATTTGCATCTTGAACAGTTAGATGTAAAAACAACTTTTCTCCATGGGGATTTGGAGGAAGAGATTTATATGAAACAACCATAGGGGTATGAAGTCAAACAGAAGGAGAATTTGGTATGCATGTTGAAGAAGATCTTGTATGGCCTAAAGAAAGCTCCAAGGAAGTGGTATTTGAAGTTTAAGAGGTTTATAATAGAACAAGGTTATAGTAGATGTCATTCTGATCATTGTGTTTATTTTAAAAGGCTAGAAAATGGAAGATATATTATCTTGCTATTGTATGTAGATGACATGCTTGTTGCAGGGTCTAATATGAAGGATATAAATATGCTCAATAAGAAATTATCCAATTCATTTGCGATCAAGGATTTGGGTGCTGTAAAGAAAATCCTTGGCATGAGAATAACAAGAGATAGAAAAAATCGCAAATTGACATTGTCTCAGGGTGAGTACACAGAGAAGGTGTTGGACAGGTTTAGAATGCAGAATGAAAAACTAGTTAGTACACATTTGGCCAACCATTTCAAATTAACTAAGTAAATGTGTCCCAAGACACAGGAGGAGATAGAATACATGTCTAGGTTCCCTTATTCATTAGCAGTTGGCAACTTGATGTATGCAATGGTTTGCACAAGACTAGATATTGCACATGCAGTGGGAGTTGTAAGCAGGTATATGAACAATCCAGGTAAAGAACATTAGGAGGTAGTAAAGTGGATTCTTAGGTATTTGAGAGGTACTACTACTCATGCATTATGTTTTGGAGGTTCAGAGACTTTTCTACAGGGATATGTTGATTTAGATATGGCAGGTGATAAAGACAGTAGGAGGAGCACCACAGGGTATGTTTTTACTATAGGTGGAACAACAGTAAGTTGGATTTCGAAATTGCAAAAGGTTGTTTCACTTTCAACAACATAGGCAGAGTATGTTGCTGCTACAGAGGCTAGTAAAGAGATGATTTGGTTACAAAGGTTTATGGAGGAATTGGGAAGGAAGCAGAAGAATAGCAGGTTGTACTGTTATAGTGAGAGTGCCATTCATCTTGCAAAGAACTCAACCTTCCATTCGAAGACTAAGCATATACAGTTGAGGTACCACTTCATATGATCAACCTTGGAAGATGGACATTTGAAGTTGGAAAAGATACACACTAGCTAGAATCCTGCAGACATGTTAACAAAGAGAGTAACCAGGGAGAAACTGAGTTCCTGCTAAGTTTCAGTTGGTCTTCAAGAATGAAGATGAAGATGAGAAATTTTTCAGGTCCAAGAAGGTTCATAGTCCAGCATATACAACAGTGGTGGAGTTGTTGATATTAGTCTCCAAGTGGGAGATTGTTGGTTGTGGAGCCTGATTATCTCCCTGATTCAGAGGTCTTTTACTTTCAGCCGTGTTTATACCCCATGAAGTATTTAAACCCCATAAGTATGTACACTCTTCCATGTTGGGTAGTGCAGAGGGGGGGTACCCCCTCTACGAGGTCCGGGGGGGCTACCCCCCGGGCTGGGGGCAAGTGGGCCCCCAGTGGGGGTTCAGGGGAGAATCCCTTGAAGAAAAAATTGCCTTGTAAATGTATATTGTAATTTCATTGTAAATCTAGACCGTTCATTATAAGGTCGCAAATCTAATGGTAGAAATTGTGTTAGGGTTTTTTCCCTAGAAGGCAACCCTATTTTATGAGGGAAATGTATTGCAGCTATGGTTGATGGTGAATATTGTATTATGAGAGAGGATACTATGAGAGAAAGAAGAGGAAGTTACAGTGGGTTTTGTTGTAGGTTTTATCCCTTCATTTGTTGGATAATAATAAAGGAAGGACCTGGCAATTTCTTTGGTGGATGTAGCGCAGACTGGGTGAACCATGTAAATTTGTGTCTCTATTGTATTGTGTATATTTTGTGTTTTGTTTCCGCATTTGTTTTATTTTTATTGCTCCACAGTCCTGTTTTTCTAACATCCCAGAGCACAAGTAGAAGCAGAGGAATAGAGCAGTCGAAAACACAAACCAATGAAAGTGTGGAGATCGAAGAACGAGACCAAACTCTCCCAATGCCACATGCAACCACAATGGTCCACATAAAACCAAACATGCTGCAATTGATGAAATAGTGGGACAGACACCACTGAAGGATTTGGACCACATTCAATTGGTCTTGACATGGATGCCATCAAGGGCACTGTACAAATTACAGGTTAGCGTTGACCATGAGATGTAGTCTCAAGCACATAAGAAATTAATTGAGCTACAAAAAGAAACAAAGCAGTGGGAAGCACTAGAAAAAGAGTACGGGCAAGCCAAATCAGAAAATCAGAAGGAGATGGAACAAAGGAACGAGTTGGAATGCAGAGTGGGATAATTTTTTGGGAAAATTCCAAACACCGCAGAAGGAAATGAACTCCCAGCCATTGAAAAGATTGACCAAAAGGAGATTGGGGATCTCCGAGAACAACTAACACCAACGATGCCACCA
This sequence comes from Picea glauca, assembly GCA_000966675.3. Classification (NCBI taxonomy): domain Eukaryota; kingdom Viridiplantae; phylum Streptophyta; class Pinopsida; order Pinales; family Pinaceae; genus Picea; species Picea glauca. The sequence continues at coordinate 1,351,916 of JZKD02S0456235.1, read as the reverse complement.
GCAGTAAATCTACAAAGGTGACAGGCAACAACAACGCAAATACAGAAGATGGAAAAATAGGTTAGCACAGCAGTTGACTTGCTTGAGAAAGTGGCGCAACTTTGGACAAGACTGGAGGAGGATCCACAGGTTCAATGCTGGCACCAAGAAGAGGAAAGGATCAATGCAGCAATCCAAGAACTCAAGAAGAAGAAAAATATCGTACCAATCCCAGAACATGTAAAGGGGATGCAAGAATTGAAGAAGATGCACATAGAACTCATCACTGCGTAGACACAGAAACAGGAGCGACGGGCTCAAATAGAACCGTTACAGGAATAGGTAGCAGAAGTACTCGCACAAGAAGAAGCAGATAGAGAACAGATGACGCAAAACCAGGTAGAATGCACATGACTACTGAGCGACCAAGTGGTCATTCACGTAGTCGAAACCATTAAGGAGAAGACCGCGCAGGCACTGACAACAACAAAAAAGCTAAGGGAAAAGTTCCATATGATCACTGAAGAGATCGAGGCATCTCAAAAAGATTAAGGTGACTCTGGATGAGTCAGATGTTAGTATTGGGGGCCTATTGGCAGCAGGTTGAAATGGGAAAGAAGGCGTGCATAAAGAAGAATGACAACTGCAAGAGAAATCATGGGAAATAAGGTGTGCATGAAGAAGAATGACAGATGGAAGAGAAATCATGGGAAAGAAATCATGCAGGAGGAAAATGACAACTAGCAAGAAGCACAACATGCACGCATGCAAGAAGGAGGTGACAACCGGAAGGAAGCAGTGAACGCATGTCGAGAAGGAATACTTAACGACAGAAAATTTAGGGTTTTTGGTAAGATTTTTTGTGTAAACGGCTAAAGAGCTCGATAGATATAAATATAGGAAGAATGTATCAAAGAAAGGTAGGTTCGATGATTCAGAGTTCATAGATTCGGAAGTTCAAAAAATTTTGCAAAGGTTGAGCTTCCATTTATGTAATATTTTGATAAGAGACTTACTGGGAATGAGAGAGTGAAGTGGGAGGTAGACCTTGAGGATTAGATCGCAGGATGAGGAGCCTGGTGCGATCTAGTTCACCTCATAGAGATCTTGGTGATATAAGAATAATTGTAAGCGCAAGGTGCGAGAATTGCAGAACTATCATAATAAGAGAGCCAAGAGCCAAATATCTGGGGACGTAGCCCCGGGAGGGGGTGAACCATGGTAATACCTATGTGATGTGATGAATGCATGCATATTTCTGCTTACTTTTGTTACTTAAATTCTAAATGCGATGAATGAATGAGTTATTATTCTATTTAGTTCTTTTCTGTTATGTTGTTGAATTCCGAAGTTCAGATAATAGTAAGTTGTAATATAAATCATAAGCAATGGCTCATAATGCAGACCCCCTATCTCCTATTCAATCATAGGTTGTAAACACTTGAGTCTTACAACCACCCATAAAAGCTATATGGGGTGAGACTGTGCAGTACATTCTATGTGTTGTGTTTCCTTCTGGTTCACCAGAAGGGACGATAGTTTTAGGCTTTGTTGGTACCCTAAAAGATACAAACCCCAGGTCAGTAGCACAGTGTTGTTCGGTAGGGTAAATACCAACAACACTGATATGAAAATAGGGGGCTGACTTGTTTTTCTATGCAACAACCCTCTACTCCATTAAAATAAACTTTTTAGGACCTTTCTCAATGTCTTAGTTATGCAAGATAAATTATGTGCCAAGTTTATGCATCTTCTTGTGTTTATGTGTGAGGTTTCTAAAAGGTTAAATATGTTGTGTACATAAATAAAACAACAAGATAACTTGCAACAAACAATAACCAGCAAACACTCACAACAAGAACAACATGATAAAGGAGTTCACCCCCAATCGGGCTACATCTCCTTGAGCCTCCATCAATGGACTAGGCTCTCTGGGATTAGTTTGTCAAAGATTCTTTTACAAGCTACTACTCAACTCCAATGGATTTAGTGTGTGTATCATTGGATTCAGAATACACAAAAACCCCAAAAACGACTATTCGATCTCTGAAAATGAACCATGGCTCATCCGGGCATGACCCCTTCTACATGGGGCCTTGAGCTTCCCTGAGCTTCCTTGCAGAAAAAACACCAGTAAAAGTCCTCAAATGGATCTGAAACCTATACCAATGTGTTCATAGCATAACAATTAGTCAAAAATGACTATTCAGTCATAGAAAATAGACTTGGGCTCATCTGAGCATGACCTCCTTCAATGGTGGCCCTAAGCTCCCTAGAGCTCCCTGAAACTTCAAAGTAGAAAAATATACAAAAGAAGTCTCCAAATGCCTTTGAAAACTATGCCAATGGATTCAGAACATCCAAAAACCCCTAGCTGGGCTTTTTCAGCACCTCATTTGGCCAAAAGATTAAGAAGTTAGCCTCCTGCCATTTTCCTCCTTCAAGCTTGTTGTCTCTGGTTTACCAAAACGCACCTCCTGTGTGAGTAACCTGGCTTCTGGGCATTTCTCATGCCTAAACCCAGCACACACATGCATGCCCGCAAAATGCACTAAATTTTCGAACAATTAAGGAACTAAGCCCCCAAACCGCAGAGGTTTTGGGCACATGGGGGGCCATATGGCCACATCCCAATGCTAATTTAGGGCATGTTAGCAACATTTAATGTGGCTGCGACAAGTGTCTAGGCGCGTGTGGGGTTAACCCTCCGTGGTTGTGACAAGTGGCAAGCGTAAGGTAGAGAGTCATTTAAAAAAAACCCACATGAATCTACGTGAGTTAGTGTCACATGAATAACGCATATAATTCGGGGGCTGGGGCTAAGCCCCAACTCGGACCCCGCGCCAACTTAACCATAGCATGAATTTAAAACAATTCAAAATTGTTATATGTTAACAAACAAATGTGTGGTGCGTTGGTTGTTTAGACTTTGCTAAAGCTTTGAACTTGTGTGGGAGGTCCAAGGTTCGAATCCCATAGACTCCATTAACTTTTACACAAACCAAAACAATAACACAGTGCCACGTGGTAGCCCATGCCTAGGCCACGTGGCACCTTCCAATTTGCCAATAAAGCACCACGTGTCATCATGTCATTCTCCCAAGAATATATCGGATCAAAACTTGCCATGTCACCACTTTCCACATCAACACCTGTCATGTCATCACTGCCATGTGTGCATTCGTACCCCTGCCATGTCAGCCTGTACGGATCATATGGACTATACAGTCAACAATGTTTTTTACCTATTTGGTAAATCAAACAGATTGCGATCTCTCACTCATCCAATATCCGTTTGAGCACGTTCAAAGTGTGTTGGGTTCGTGACAACGAGGGCTACTCACTTGTTCATTTTGAGGTGATTCTGAACACTTTCATTTTTGGGCTAAATTTTGACCACTGGTCTAGATTCTGATCACGCCTTCCCACTGAAAGGATTTTGGACCCACAAAATCTGATGATTATCTGCCTAAGCTTCAATACTCTTCTTCTTCCAAGTTCTATCAACTGATTCTACTTGAAAAGTCTTTTTGAAAATCACCTGGATACCTTGACATGCCTTGCACTGCAACTAGCTATGTCCCTCAAACAATGTCCTCTGGTTGCTCCTGACCCACTGTTCTCCTTGTGCTTGGAATACTATTAGCCTTCCCACTGAGAATCAATTCCCTCTTGTGAACTCTTTGGCATCAACACAATTCGCTCTACAATGGCTGCAAAAACGTTCCTACGACATCTTGTCACAAACCAAGAAAACCATCAATCTTGAAAACAGTCTTGATACAAGATTGAAAATGATGCCAACAAAGTCTTTTTNAAAGACTTTGTTGGCATCATTTTCAATCTTGAAAACAGTCTTGATACAAGATTGAAAATGATGCCAACAAAGTCTTTTTGTTCTTCAAACAAATGGCCGCATCTTGTACTTCATCAAAGTACACGGCGTTTTCCTGCATCTTGGTGTACTCAATATTGACTTACAAGCCAACAAACACCATCAACTAAACATAAGTTGAATAAACATGATCGACACAACATGGTCGTCAAGACAACATCGACACAAGTTGAGACTCATTTGAAACATATCGACATTCATGATACACAATCATGTTACAATCATGAGTCATTCATATTGAACTATCACCAAGTTCACCGTTTACACACATACAAAATCACATGCATGTGCATAGCTCTTCAACTCTCCTTCAAGTACAAACATAAGTATATAAACCCAAAAACATGTGGGTACATAAGAGCTGAAATGAAAAGCTATAAATGGTTGCAACAAGTGAGTATCATACCCATCTCTTACATCCTCCTGGCAAAGTTGTGCAACAACAAGAATGCCTTCAAAAGAATTGCATTCACATGCAACTTGCATCATACAAGTTGTGATAAATTGCTGCAACTTGTCATACTCTCAACATAAATGCATACATAAGTCTGAAATGTGCATCTACAAACAAAGAAATGCAATCTTTACTTATTCAAGAAATCTAACCATTTCTTACCAAGCCAATTCAATGGTGATTTGTTTTGTTGAACATCGTCTTCTTATGAATCATCTTGACTCACATCGATGATGGAATCTCCTCTTCCATTCTTTCCAGTCTCTTTATCCATTTGCTTCTTATGCTGTGGATGAGTGGTTGGATGCAATGTCCAACATTGGTCAATGATATGACCCCTCTTCTAGTAGTGAGTGCAAATATTTTGCATCCTCTTTTCAAGTTTCCTTTGCTTGGAAATTTTCCTGAATATAGTCAATCTTTTCCAACATCTTGAAACATGATGGTTATCTAAACCACAATATGTACATGGACTTTTTCTACAATTTTTACATGCAAATTTACCATGCTTATCATAATCAAAAGCAACTGATTTATAGGCAGAAATATACCTTGAACAGTCACCTTTATCACCTTCTTGAGGAGGTGAATTTGAAGAGTTAATAGCTCTCTTTTGAAGACCAACAAATCTGTTCTTGTCCTCATGGATGACACAACTCTCTTGTTTCACACATTTGCATTCATCTTGAACAGATACTTTGCATGCTTGAGGGATTGAATTTGCAACAAAAGTTCTTGAAAATTCACCTTTATTGCCTTCTTGAGGAGGTGAATTTGAAGATTTACTAGCTCTCTTTTGAAGACCAACAAATATGTTCTTTTCCTCATGGCTGCCACAACTCTCTTGTTTCACACATTTGCATTCATCTTGAACACAAACTTTGCATGCTTGAGGGATTGAACTTGTAACAAAAGTTGTTCTTGGAACTGTTTCCCTTGTCTCCTCAACTTTGGAATTTGCTCCATCTTTTTGTTCATATCCAAGACCCCTATACTTGGGCCTCTCCTCAACAACAATAGGCTCAACAATGCCTTGTGCATTCTTGCCTAACCCTCTACCTTCATAGCCCATTTTAAACAATAACTTGGACCCTATTCCTCTAGTGTGATTTTCGAAAACACCAAAGCATTCATCTTGAGAGAAATTTGAAGAAAAACTAGCATTACATACCTCATTTTCATGCATGTACTTGGTAAGGGTTTCCTTTGCCTCATGGAGTTGAGTCTCCATCTCATGTAACTTTTCAAAAAGCTGGTGCTTCTCCTCCTTCATGGCCATCAACTGCTCTTGAAGGACAATGTTCTCCTTTTTATCTTCCCACATCTCTTGCACCATATTTCTCATGGTTACAAATGAATTCAACATATCTTTGTCAAATAACTTGGTTAATGAAGATGTATGAGAACTATCAATGTTTGAAGCTTCCTCCATCCTTGCAAGATATAAAACTTCAACACAAAACTTGCACAAAAACCAACAGCTAAATCTCTAGCTATCAGTGGCAATCACATGAGCAAAACTATGCTCTGATACCACCTGATCTAAAAATATGGGGCTGGCTTGTTTTGCTATGCAAGCACCCTCTACTCCATTAAAATAAACTTTTCAAGACCTTCCTCAATGTCTTATTTATGCAAGATAAATTATGTGCCAAGTTTATGCATCTTCTTTTGTTTATGTGTAAGGTTTTTAAAAGCTTAAATATGTTGTGTACATAAATAAAATAACAAAATAACTTGTAGAAAATAATAACCAGCAAACACTCACAAAAAGAACAACATGATAAAGGATTTCACCCCCAACTAGGCTACATCTCCTTGAGCCTGCATCAATGGACTAGGCTCTCTGGGATTAGTTTGTCAGAGATTCTTTCACAAGCTTCTGCTCAACTCCAATGGATTTAATGACTATAGCATTGGGTTCATAATACATAAAAACCCCAAAAATGATTATTAGATCTCTGAAAACGGACCATGGCTCATCTGGGCATGACCTCTTCTACATGTGGCCTTGAGCTTCCCTGAGCTTCCTTGTGGAAAAAACACTTGTAAAATTCCTCAAATGGATCTAAAACCTGTCCCAATGTGTTCATAGAATAACAATTAGTCAAAAATGACTATTTAGTCACAGAAAATAGACTTGGGCTCATCTGAGAATGACCTCCTTCAATGGTGGCCCTAAGCTCCCTAGAGCTCCCTGAAACTTCAAAGTAGAAAAACCTACAAAAGAAGTCTCCAAATTCCTTTGAAAACTATGCCAATGGATTCATTACATCCAAAAAACCCTAGATGGGCTTTTTCGACACCTCATTTGGCCAAAAGATGAAGAAGTTAGCCTCCTGCCATTTTCCTCCTTCAAGCTTGTTGTGTTTGGTTCGCCAAAACGCACCCCTGTGTGAGTAACCTAGCTTCTGGGTGTTTCTCGTGCCTAAACCCAGCACAAGCATGCATGCCTGCAAAATGTGCTAAATTTTCGAATAGATAAGGAACTAAGCCCCCAAACTACAGAGGTGTTGGGCACATGGGGGGCCATATGGCCACGTCTTAGCACTAATTTAGGGCCCATTAGCAACATTTAATGTGGATGCAACAAGTGTCTAGGCGCGTGTGGGGTTAACCCTTCGTGGTTGTGACAAGTGGAAAGTGTAAGGTGCAGATTTGTTTAAAAAAAAATCGCGTGAATCTACATGAGTTAGGGTCACATGCATAATGCATATAATTCTAGGACTGCGGCTAAGCCCCAGCCTGGACGCCACGCCAACTTAACCATAGCACGAATTTAAAACAATTTGAAATTGTTATATGTTAAGAAACAAATGTGTGTTGTGTTCATTGTGTTGTTCCTGAGTCTGTACTAAGGCTTAAAGTATAGTGTCAAGGCATCCAAAAGTATGGTAATGGTTGATAAAGGATTTCATTAACCTTCGATATGGGAAGCTAATGAGGATTTCTACGTTCATGCTGTCTGGCTTCCAACTGTTCCTGGGTTGCGATATCTTGTTCAATGGCCGCCCATGATTGCTCTAATTCTTCCCGGGTATTAGCAGTTCTAAGGGTCGTGCTGAAAAGACTTAAGGCAATATTAGTTTGATCTGATATCCCGAGTTGAATATTAGGTTGAATTACCGTGGGTACAGTCATTGAGGAACAGTAAGGGTATGGAAATGATTTAACGAGATATTTTAATGGTTGTTTCAATTCGGTCGAAAGTAAGAGAAATCTTCGTATGAAGAAAAAAATGAGAATACAAATGAAAGGCCCTTTCCCGTAACTGTATGATTTTTCGTAAAGGTGTGAAATAAGAGAAGAACATCTAGTTGCAGGTAACGCAAAATTCTTATCGGTAAAAACTCACGTATACATGGAA
>JZKD02S0456235.1:1312692-1330054 GCA_000966675.3 Picea glauca | reverse complement strand
AGCCACAATTTCCTAAATGAGTACTTACGATCCTCTGTGGATCATGCCTTTTATATTCAATATAGGCCAAATTTAAGCCTTCTAAAGCTGCAGCCTCAGCCTTAGCATGTCCGAAGTCGAGCAGAGAATATGAATTAAACCGGATAGGGAAAGACGGCCATACCTTCTTTGCTGATGCTTTTAGTTCTTTGCTCACGCCGCCAATTACTGTCTGCCGAGCAATCTCACGACATGCCAGTTTATCGGGGATAAATTGTGGGAGCGCTAGAGGAGGAACAACAGCTCCGAATACCCTGAAATAAGAGAATTCTTCTTCCACGTACCCGTCTATAATATGGCTCAGATTCACAGCAATGCCATCCGAGATGCGGGGTGGCAAAAGACCAAAAATGGTGACATGCAGGGGCACCATCACCCAATTAAAAATTTCATAAATAAACTCATTCGCATTATTTTCCCACAGTTTATTGTGGTACTCATGCACAGTTTTTTTTTCGGATGGACTCCAAGCCCAATTCATCAAAGGAAAAGGCGTCAGGGAGCATATTGCGTCCATGATATACGCAGACATGTAGAATTTGGACGGATTCCCGGCTGCCTTCTGCTCCCGGTACTCGGTGATTCTGTTGAACAAATTATCAGAGAGTATTTTTGCCCAATTGAATGTGGAAGCTTCGACTACCCGAAAAATGAGGGGTACCCACTGAACGATAAAATGAGCGGTGTCCTCTGATCCGAAAAGCCTACAAGTCATCATGGCCACATACCTGTAGTTTGGTTCAAGCGAAGAAATCGAATACACACCTTCATTGTTCACCCTGAAGGTGGAGGGACGAGATACCCAATCCTTTATCAATCCTGGCAAAGTCTTGTCAAATTCCTTGCACTCATTTTCCTTGAATTCTGCGAAGAATTCTTTGCCAAATGTGTATTTAGAGGTCACTGGGAACTTGTACATAGACTAGATATGCTCGGGCCTAAAAGTCCCAATCATGTCCTGTCTGTCGTTCAGAATAGTTCTGGAAGGAAGGTCGACATGATCCAATGCCCATCGTATCATATCGAAATATGGGAGCAACCGAGGTCTGGTTGCCACCAAGTGCATTTTCGAATGAACAATTGTCTTGTATCTAGTGTTCATGTCGTCTTTCACGATATCATAATTATTGTCATCAGAATCTGAACAATTTACTAACTCTGATTGCAAGATATTTGTAATAGAAGACCAGGTAGATACTGAGTCGTCCGTCCGAGGCGAAGTATCCGAGATGTTGTCTGAACCCTGTGCGGCGGCTTCGACATTTGCTTTAGCTTCTCTCCTTGGTGCCATAGCTGAAGATGGTGTTTTTGTTCTTCTGTAATAAACCTGCGTATACATACAAGGGCTAGTTCACTTGGATAAATCTTGCTCTATATGATGAATAAGAAATGTTTTCTTTTTAACAAATAAAACAAAGTCTCGTATATATTTTGAAAACCATGTACCTTGTCATCAGTCTGTCAAATCGCGAATAAAACCAGATTAATTGAAAAAATCCGATCTTATTTTCATTGTGAATTTACCCTAATTTCTCATTAATGTCATGAATATTGGGCGGCTTGACAGGCGCTCAGGTTATGGAGAGTAAATGAATAGACACCTTGTGGAGTGTGCCAACCTTGAAGCGTGGGACGTATTCTGTTTGATTTTAAAAGTTTCCAATCTTAATGACTTATAGCTTTGCTCGTTTTTCGTCATCTCGTGAATTTCCCTTTATCGTTTTGATTTTATAACTCGCGAAATCGCGAGTTCCGATTTTAGCATTAATTATCAATAAACTTGATGTGGCGGACCCTTAATAATATGATTAACTTAATCGCCAGATCATGACTCGGGAGCTTGACGGAAAAATTTCAGGAGATCGATACGCCGAGTCGCGATATTGTGAAGCGGCGATAATTGAGGCTCAATATAATTATGTCGTAACTTCGCGAATCGGAGTTTTGGACACTTCAACTTTATGAAAGAAAATGCCGAGAGGCGATGTGCCGAGAACCGAGTTTAACTATAGTTAGTTTTTTTTTTTTATTTTACTCCGGGTTCTTGACTATGGTTATTTAAAAAATATCGTGTTCTCGGCTCTCGGGGTTGAGAAAACAAAAATTTAGAGTCGAGAAATACTGAGGCGCGAAATCCCGACGATGTCTAATCAAGGGTTAAAGGTCTTATACTATTCTTGTCTTGGATCAAAATTAGAACCGAGTTCGTATTCTCGCGACTCGGGACTTGTGAATTCAATAAATAAGGTGTCCGACTTGCGAGATCACGAAACTTGAAAAAAACCCTAAGGACAGACATACTTGTGAGAAACGTACCTTTGGTGAGTGACAAAGCATTACTTATTCAGGCAACAAAAGTTTTTTCAGAGTTTTATGACTTCAGAAGGAAAGGGAAAAGAACAACAATTTTGAACCTTAAGTATTAAAGTCGAAAATTGCGCGAAGCAGACAAAACAAAGGTGGCTCCAACACATTGTTCAAACTTTACTAAAGATTTGAACTTCTGTGGGAGGTCTGGGTTTCAAATCCCACAGACTCCATTAACTTTTACACAAACCAAAACAATAAGACAGTGCCACGTGGCAGCCCATGCTTGGGCCATGTGGCACCTTCCAATTTGCCAATAAAGTGCCATATGTCATCATGTCATTCACCCAAGCATATATCAAATACAAAATTTCCATGTCACCACTTGCCATGTCAACACCTGACAAATCATCACTGCCATGTGTGCATTCGTACCCCTGCCACGTCAGCCTGTATGGACTGTATGGATTGTACAATCAACAACGTTTTTTACCTATTTGGAAAATCGAACAGATCGCGATATCTCACTCATCCGATGTCTGTTTGAGCCCATTCAAACTGCGTTGGGTTCATGAGGACAAGGGATACACATTTGTTTATTTTGAGGCAATTTCAAACACTTTCATTTTTGGGCTAAATTTTTGGGATAAACCTCCCTCCTATTCTAGGGGGAGTTCTTAGTCTTGCCAACTCATCAACTCCACCTTCTCACACTCCTCTGAGTGCTACTGTCTTGGGATTAGCTTTTCTTGGTACCACTTTACTTGGGTCCACTTCCCAAGGTCAACCGTCCACTCACTCTCCTTTACATTAAAGCCAGGGGAAAACTTCTTCATAAGGGGGAAGTACCACCCCACCTAGCCCCCCTCATGGGTCTGGGACACACAACACTCACACCATGGATGGAACTAACCCTCCTCAATGGTTAGTTAAACAAACCATGACAAAAGTTAACCCTCCACAACCACCCCAGATGCCATACTTGGCTTCCCTCAACATAACATATATGACTAAGCTCACTGATGATTCTATATTGCACGACCCCACATGGCCCACAATGCCTACCAAACTCCCCTCAGACATCCCCAAGTTTGAAGGAAAGGTGGGAGACGACCCGACCAAACATATCATGACCTTCCACTTATGGTGATATTCAAACAACATCATGGACGACTTTGTTCGATTGAGGTTATTTCAACGCACACTCATTGGCCCATCAACTAAGTGGTATGTAGAAGAAAAATCCGGGTCCCATGTGACCTTTGAATCTTTGGCCTAAGAATTTTTTACCTTCTTTCAACTACCAATCCATCATGACAATGGTCTCAAACTTCTCTCAGATTTTAAACAAACCTCCTCCACACACATCACTCACCGCATTCACAAATGGCGTCGGCAACGTAGTCTATGCAAAGATGAAGCCACTAAGCAACAATGCCTCAATTAGTTTCTCCAATCACTTGTTTCCCTTCTTTCCAAGGATGTGGTCACCACCTTCCCCCAGTCTGAAGAAGAAGACATCAACAAGGCTCAACAGTTTGAACTCATTTATTCACATTCAAGATACTTATATACGATACTACCTGATGCCCTGAGACAAGTACCATTCAGTCAGGACAAACCTAGGATGTCTCACTCCGCAGATGGATTGATTGGTACCACAACACACCACAATCCATACCACCCACAACCAACTATGTATGGTACACCTCCATATCCATTGGTATATAGAGGAAACCCTTACTATCCTCCTCCCCCTTATCAACAACCATACCCTATTGCCCTCCCTCCACCCATAAGTGGACCCCCTCCGACACCCATGACGCGCCCAACTATTCAACCTAGTTCTAGAAACACCTCTACCTCTGCTTATAACCTAAGCACTAGTGAAAGCACCACACCTTCTTATGTACCTTACAAATCATTTCCACAACATAATCTGTACTTCCCATTTCCTAGTCCTCCCCATCACATTGCTTCTCCACAAGGACAACCACACGCTGGGGTTAACTTTGTTCATCCCTCTTTTGTTCAACAAGTCCACGATTTCTAACAACTGAATACGGAAAATCCAACCCATCAGTAGAATAATGCCAAAAAGAAAGGAAAAAACTGCGACAATAATAATCTAGGACTAGGGGGGAATCACCCCCAACAAAACCAACCTGCCGGGGGAAACCAGAATCATGAGAACCAAAACCCCCAAGGGGGAAATAATAAACAATGTCCAAGGAAGAATAAAAAAAATGTTCAAACGAGCTTCCCTTGTGCTCTTTGTGGTGAATATGGCCATTATACTCACCATTTCCCTCAAATCACTGACTTTAAATGGATGAAAGAATCCATAAATGGACCACGTCCCCAAGCACCACCTGCCCCTCAACAGGATCCACAACAATATGTGCAACAACCACCCCCAGCCATGATACAAAACCCCATTCCACACCAAGGGGTGATGAACACCCAACATGAGATACATCCTACCCCACCATAGATGGGATAGTATCCCAACCTGGGCACTTCTGTAGATTGTACCATCCTCCTCACTAGTGAGGAAGAAGTTCTTCTACAAATGCATAGTCGTCAATACAACACACCCTCTGACTTAGCTCCCACTACCTCGGAAGCAAACCCAGTCACAAGAGGACCACCTTTGATGATTCCAATCCCTAATACTAAGATACCCCTTTGTATTCCTCGCATCCCATTGTGACGAAATGTCAACAACCCTCAGGATAGGGTGGCCAACAATTATAGTCTGGTCGATGACTTGGCACAATCTCCCGCTGCCATGTCATTTTTAGAACGCCTTCAAACCTGTCCTACCCAACGAAATTCATTACTTTCCACCCTGGGGGAAGTCGACCCTGCTAACACATGACTCATTACCTTCCATATTGATAGTGGGGAACCCCGTCTCCCCATTCTGGTATCTTTCCAGATACTGGTTAAAATCTGAAACATCATAGTGCATCGCTGCATCATTGATGAAGGTGCATCTACATGCATCATGTCCAAACTTGTATGGAATAAACTTGGCTCCCCCGAGCTTATACCATTTGCCATCACCCTCAGAGCTTATGATGGGCACCCATCGTCTCCTAATGGGATCTTTCAAAATATCCTCATTGAACTCGGGGGAAAGACTATCCTCATTGACATTGAATTTATTGATTCTCCACTCAATTACAACATCTTGTTCGGACATAGCTACATGTACGCAATAAAGGATATGGCCTCTTCTGTGTTTCACACAATGATGTTCCCCCACAATGGGAAGATTATCACTATCGACCATGTATAACATTATGAGCCCAACCCTTCCTACAACATCGATAACATCCTACCCTTTGTCCACACTAATCCCGATGCCTACCCACTCATCGATATGGGTCCCTGAATTTTCAAAAACCCATCCTTACTAGGGAAATACCATGGAGCACCACCACTCAGACATCCCTTGGAACAAGTATGTTTCATCTCATCCAATGGAATAGAAACAGGAGATACCCTTCCTCCCACAAAATCTTCCTTACTATCTGATGTCCCACTCGTCATAGAGCCCCCTCCTTAGTCATCCATTGATAACTCTTTAGCTCCCCCTATTCCCGATTTCACCCTTCCCTAGGGCCACATCCTGGTTTGGGAGACAGTCCCCCAAGCCATAACTCAAATCCCCTTCATTTACCCCCCACCGGGTGTACAATATTTCCAGGTAGCCACAACGCTTACCCTTCCCAATATTGTGCTGGAAATTCCAGTATGGTATCTACATCCACATGCGATGGTCCCTCAACCATCCCTCCCTCCCCCAAAAGAAGGAATCCCGATGTAAATTCCAATACTTACTCCAGCCGCACCACCCTCACCCCCACTCACTAGCACTAATTCTACAGCTCGGGGTAGATGAAAGAAGAAAGATCCCACCGCTCCACTTACCCCATGAGTTCAGCCTCCTTGTGCACTATGTGAGAAAGAAGGACACCCCACCAATAAATGCCCGTCTCTTCCCGAGCTATGTGATTTAATTCAAATCCCTCGGGCAATGACACCACTCGTGACTACTTCCAGCACTACCATTGCATCCCCTAATATAGGTAGAAAGTGTTTGCAAACCAAATTCTCATGTGCCATCTGTTTCGAGTATGACCATTACACCCACCATTGCCCGGCGTTACCTCAATTTTGGAAGACACTAATGACAGTTTTCCAGAGCTTTCAACAAGAACCCCCTCCATTCATGTCATCTTAACGACATGTCACTGACATCCACTATGTCACAACCTCAATCAATGAACGAATGAGATGTCTTTTATCTCTATGTGAATCACTAGATCACTTCACCTACCAGTGTCCTACAATTATTGAATATAGGTGTCGTCAATTGACCCCTATTCCCAATCCCCCCATCATCGCACCTTCAGTGACGTCAGTCATCCCCCCTGTTCCCTCTCTTGATAGGGTTTATATCTTCTCTCCTGAACCTGAGGCACTTCCCACTCCTCCATGGTTCATAGATAGCCTAGAGGAGGATTTTCCCCCAAATCCCCCCAATTCTTCAATCTATTTCCCCATGGAAATCTTATGCCCGACTACCATTTTCAACCCACAATATCTTGACATTTGGTTAATGTCAAGTGAGCCATCGTAACCCCCTTGCATCATTCCCCCTACTTCTTTTCCACCATAATCCAAACACATGATGACATTCACCAATGTTACTCTCCTGGATCCCCTATATTCTCGACAGTTCCACTACAACAAAGACATCCTCAAGGAATTAACTACCCCTGATTGCTCATGGGATCCACTCCATCACAGAGTGCTCTTTATTTCAAAGGAATTCTTTATGCCTCCCAAACAAAACCCCACATATGCAATTGAAACCAAAGCTTTTATTCCCCTCAGGGCATATAGATTGGTTGAATAACCCTATCCCTGCTCCTGATTCTTTCGAAGAAGGCAACATGGCCAACATTTCCCCCATCATCAAAATCGATATTTCCATCAAACCTGGAATCATAGAGGAAATCACCATAGGTTCCGCATGCTCTCCTGAAGAACTCATAGCTTACAAAGATCTCTTCTAGGAATACTGGGACATTTTTGCCCGGTCATGCACAGAGATGCCCAACCTTGATCCCTCTATTGTCGAGCATCGTATAGACACATGGCCTGATATCACACTCGTACGAAAAAAGCATCGTCCATTACACCCTTCCAAAGTGACAGCCATCAAAGACAAGATTGGCAAATTACACATTTCAAGTTTCATATACCCCATCGAATATACGTCATGGGTCTCCAACCCCATCTCTGTTAACAAAAAATAGGGCACTATCCGTGTTTGTATATACTTTTGCGATCTCAATCACACATGTCCCAAAGACAACTTTCCAACACCCTTTATCGACCAAATTATCGATGATTGTGCCGGTCACGAGGCTTTTTCCTTCATGGATGGTTTCTCTAGCTACAACAAAATTCAGATTCACCCAACCAACCAATATAAAACCACATTCACTACTCCCTATGGCACTTTTGCATATCGTGTCATTCCTTTTGGCCTCAAGAACGTTGGTGCCACTTTTCAACATGCCATGACATACATTTTTCATGATTTGGCTCAAATCATCCTTGCCTACGTGGACGATCTCATCGCTCGATCCAAGAAATGCACTCAACATCTTGATGACTTACTCATTTTCTTTTACAGGTGTTGTTAGTACAATATCTTCTTGAACCCTTTCAAGTGCATATTCTGCATCATTACTAGACACCTCCTTGGGTTCATCATCTCCCAACGCGGCATCACAGTGGACCTCCTCAAGGTCCAAGCCATCACAAAAATCCCCCCACTTGAAATTTACACCAGCTTCAAAGCTTATAAGGCAAATCTAACTTTTTACATCACTTTGTCCCCAATTATGCCACCTGTGCACATGGTTTCCTTCACCTTTTACATCACGATATCCCATTCCAATGAGATGAACATGCCCAATCTTCTTTTGATGATCTCAAAGTGGCACTCTCCAATGCCTCTTTGATTAGTCCACCCGACTATGACCATGACTATATCGTCTACTTATTGGCCTCACCATCTCAGTAGCAGGATTTCTCGTCCAATTAGGGGATGATGACCATGAGCATGTCATTTACTATAGTAGTAAAAATATTTCAGGGCCACCCTTGAAGTACAATCACGAAGAGAAACTCACCCTTGTAGTTGTCCTCGCAGTCCAGAAGCTGTGCCATTACATTCTCCTTCGAACTACTAGAGTCATAGCATATTCCAACCCAATGCAATACTTTCTCAGTTGCCGACAAATCAATGGAAAATTTTCCCGATGGATCATTATCCTTCACGAGTACAACCTCGAATTTTCAACACCCAAGAGCAAGAAATCCCTCATCCTTGTCGAAATCATCACGATATTTCCCTCAGATACTATAAATTCTCTCTTCAATATAGATTTCCTCAACGAACATCTCTTTTACATCCCTTCATATTATCCCTGGTATGATGATCTCTTCGTCTACTTGTAGTTTAGGTCATAGGCTAAAAGATAGAGATCAAATTGGTGTAACAGGAACCTTCCCCACCCAATGTCACATCAATGGGGAGGTTCTTTCTGTTTAGGGAGGTTAGCCCAGGGGAGACGTCCCCGACAACCTGGGGTTTGAAGAGGCAGAAGGTACTAAGTCAAGTTTTAGAGTTCCCTCCTCACAGGTTACCACCATAGTCAGACATTCCGGCTAATCAAACAATAAATGAAGCGTATGCCCTATTGAAAACATTTGCCCGGGACAAGACAACAACAACACAATATATATATGCAGGCTATAACTCAAAGGGTTAGTACTTCAATGACTATCTGATATTATTCAATAAGCAATGTACTACAATAGATATAAAATGAAGTCAACATTTTGTCAATTAGCTATGAAAGACCATCAATTCCTCAATATCTATGGAGATGACTAAGCCAACAATATATCCAATCAACAATTTGATCAATAAATGCTTCAAATAATCACTTAATTGCTTATATTCAACTTTTTCTGCCTCAAGATGAAATAACCAACTATGACGTAAACCCTAATTAAGTTAGTTTGTTAGTTAGGGTTTCAAAATTTAAGGTTTTGAGAAATGTTTTGTACACTTAGACTTCAACGTTGAAGGTCAAATATCAGTGCCTTAGGGTATATGGAGTCAAATAAGAAGAGGGCACAAGGTTTTGAAAGGATGATGACTTAAAGACTAGAAGGAAGGGTTCTATGGTGCTGCAAAGGCAGGGCCCTAGAATCAAAACCCTAGGGGAAAGAGGCTCACTCCAGTGTTTCTTAAGCAAGGCCTCGTGCTCTTTCCTCCTTCTTTAGGTCAACTTCCCAAAACAACTAACATAAAGAACAAGTCTAAGGGAGAAAGTGTTGTAAGGACAAGGCTTACAAACCCTAGAATATGAAGGCCCTAGGTGTAGATAACCTAGTCCTAGGACGTCACCTTCTTTCAGCCTATAAACTTCAACGCTAGCTCAAAGGAAGAAGCAAGATAAGTGTAGCAAAGGCTAGGCTAAATCCCTTTTCTTCAATGGCTGAAAAATATCTTTCTAAGGGGAAATGTAACAATGACCTACTTGTGTTCTTGTTACCTAGGGTTTTAAAACAACAATATAATAATCAAATGTAAGAAATTACACCTACAACCATTCAATTAAGAAGTTTTGCAAGAAAATTCACTTACATATCATGAAGAGAAGCATAAGCAAACCCTATTTGTAAACCTTCCTTGAGAGAAATGCCACAAAATACCAAAAATATCCTTCCAATAACAAGTGTGCCTCACTTAGAAAACAAATATACCCAAGAAGGGTGAAAAAATCAGACCTCACAAGTGTG
The DNA here is from genome assembly GCA_000966675.3 of Picea glauca. Classification (NCBI taxonomy): domain Eukaryota; kingdom Viridiplantae; phylum Streptophyta; class Pinopsida; order Pinales; family Pinaceae; genus Picea; species Picea glauca. The sequence continues at coordinate 1,319,809 of JZKD02S0456235.1, read as the reverse complement.
AGTGAATTGTGTTCTTTTAAAATGAGGGAGAACATCCTCAATTTATATCATCCAATGACCTTTAATTAAAATTAGGTCATTAAAACAACCAACAAGGCTAATAACTAAAAATCATATTGTTTTACACTAAACTGCTAAAAGAAAACTCTAAATGAGCAATGAGCAAAACGTCTAGCCCCTTTGACGGATACGTTGGCCATTTTTAGGGAAAATCACAACACTAGATGACAAATGTTGGCCCTCTCTGGGCCTCCAAATTCTGCCACACGAGCCAAACTTCCCTAAAAACTGCCATGCACTGGAGGTGACGTCAAGGGCCTCTAGAGAACATCCTGGGTCAACAGAGGGACACGTTACACCTGCATTGGGTCAAACCCCTAGGGTTGGGCTCAGCCAAGGCGTCCTAGATGAAAATGTCATTCTTCTTCTTTCATGCAAAGTCTCGACCAATCACTATCTTGTCTCTGCCCCTGATGAGGTCCCAACAACCATCTGATGGGCTCTTCAGCCCCATGGAGGTCTGAACTAATCATCTCCCCATGTGTATCGGTCCACTTGGTACCTATCCGTCGGGCATGGTCCTGCACATCCAAAACTTCGCCCTCCATGGGCTCATTAGTCCTCAGGATGATAGCAATGTAAATCATATTTCATCATTAATTTTATCAAATGCATGTCTAAAACCCCTAACATATCATTTAATAGTTGAAAGACATTACAATGACCTACTATACAAAGATGAAGAAAAAGACAAAGTGCCCTATTGGGCCAACATCTATAAGAAGAGGAAAGTTTCCAAAGGATATCATCCATGCCATGTAATATGAGGTGGTGTGGTCAAAGGATGTCCAAACATAGTGGAAGACATGGGTGATATTATCGGTGGGTGCCTTTCTAAGAGGCAAGTTGTACCTGTCATGGATGCAATTCTTTCCAAGCCCTTTATTGCCTTTATTCTTTCTTTTTTTTATTGCTTTTTCTTTCTTTTTATTTTAAGGTCTAACTAGAGGACACTGCCTTGGCATGGTGACCAGAGATGACAGTATTACCCAAGAGTACTTGCACATAGATGATAAGGCTAGCTCGTGATGAGACTACCTTTCCCTTGGCCATGCAACCAAAGGTCACTACCCTGGCATGGTAACCAGATAATGGCAATGTCATACTGCTAGGTACCTATAAACATTATGGGATGGCTCGTGATGAGAACCCCCATCCTCTTGTTTGGCTCTTGTTTTATTATCTTTCTTTGGGTCCCTCATGTTTCTTATCGAGAGGCCTTTTATTGCCTTCTCAGGGTACCCTGGGCGAGGCATCTCTAGGTTTTATTTTTATTGATTTTATCTCTTACAAACTGCTTTTACCCCCTGGACCTTTAGCCCATTATTCCCATAGGATAAGGTGTAACCCCACAAATAAGTCATCCTAATGTCTGGACTAGGGGAATGAGATATATGAATGGGAGATAAGATGTAAAAATGATAATATTATGGGAGTGGATGATATCTCTTCAAAATCCCCCTTGTGGCTAACCAAAACCTATGGGTACAAGCTTGCTAGGGTACCCCGTCAATCCCCCAAACCATGGTCAAGTGGATTAGTGTAAGATCCAAGCAGTCGTCATAAATGAAAGGAGTCTGATACATATATCTAAAAGTTATAATGATCAAACATGACACATACCATGATACCTGGACCAAATACCTCATGGAGCAAGAGTCTTCTTCGATACAAGTCCAAGCCAAAGGTGATGGATGCTGCTACTGATGACAGGACAAGTCTGATGAAGGAGAAGAAGGATGGGCCCTCTAGGGCCATGCTCAGGTCAATCCTGCTCTCGGTACTCCATGTATAGGACCTGTGGGCATCAAGACATGATCTCCTAGTTATCCCTAGAAATTGGGGATAACATCTGGCTCCAAATAGGGGACATGTGCACACCGTAGAGTGCATGAGAATCTCAACATCGCAGGCATAAACATGCATACCTTCTCACACTCAAAAAGGTCATCAGTAACAAAAGTGGGGTGGTATTTCCACCCCGCAAATATAATATATATGTATATGACTTAAATAAAACAATCAATATGCATGTGAGGAAACAAACTAACATGAAATGCAAATAGTATAATAGACGGAAGAATGCCTACCTACCTATAGTCACCTGTGCAGTCATGTCCCACCACTCTGGTGGGGTTTGAGGAGGCGTCTGCTAATGGGTAATGGGCATCTTCTTCCTTCCAAAGTGGACAAATAGTACGAGCTATCAACTGATTCCATTCCGACTTTGAAAGATCTGAGCCATGATTGCGTACTTCCTTTCACATTAGTTAGCTCTCCTTTCTAAGTATCCCACATCCATACCAAATCTCCCTCCTTGTATTTTCTGATCTTGTGTTTGGTTGTTCCATGAACAACCTTGGTGTACTGTACTAAGGGAGGTGGGTGGGCTTCTGGTGTAAAAACTTCTTGTTGGGATGGATGAATTTGCACGTCCTCTTCATCCTTTCTCCTTTTTAATATCTTCATCGTCCCAACCTCTTTGTTCTGAAATTCATCTAGGAGTTGTTGGTATTCTTCTTTCTTGGGACATTCAATCTGGTCAAAATCTTCCTCTGTTGCAAAGGGAATATCTTTCGGAGAATATTCTTGAAGATTTTGTATCACATCTTTATGCACTTCATTTATGGGAGGAACGACATCTTGCACGTGATTTATAGTTATTGGTACATTGAGTAAACGTTCAGTTGTCCCATCTTTCAAAGGTAATCGCAAAAAGGTGAGATCCATATCAAGGGACCTACCTATCATTGCACCAAACTTCCTAGAAAACAACATTCCCCACATGTTCGGGACATCAACCACTATAATATCTATGTGGACTATCTTCTCGGGGAATTCTTTCAAGTGTACCTCGACATTTTCAACCACACCATGTGTGGGTATTGCTTTAGATTCAAAACCGCACACATTTTTGTAAGGCCTAGTGATCTTCAAGCCCATTTGTTGCATGACTTTAAGAGACATCATATTTGCACCAGCACCTCTATCTAGCATGCAATGTTTAAGGTATTTGTTGTTCATCATTATATTCATGAATAAAGGTGGGTTTTCACCATACTGGATCCTGAAGTGATTAGCCTGCAACATAATTGGGGGGTCCATAGGCTCAGCTATTCCCGAAAAGAAGGTATCAAACCGTTCTTTAATAGAGCGTATCTTAATTGCTTCCTTTAGGGGAACGTTTACATGCACCTTTGACAAAGATCATTCAAATTCAAAATCAAGTTTAACCTTATCCATCTTGGAAGTTTTGGGAGGAAGGACCTCAGGAGATTTTGGCTGATCAGCGGTAGGTTTTTTCAGATTCTTTCTCCTGTATACCTGAACTTCTTACCTTTTTAGCTTCTCTCGTGATTCCTGGTCCAAGTTGTTTATTATTTCCATCCTTGCTACTCTCGTTGCTTCCTTCAGGGCTTGTTGATGTTCTATATCTATGATGTTTATCTGAGGAAGATTCATAAAGCAGTCCAAATTGTTGACTTGTTGTTGGTTGGCATTGTAAGGACACTCATTCTCCCAATGTGCTTCACTGCATTCCAGGAACCAAGGGTTTTCATCAACAACGTTTGTAGGGGCCAAAGTATTCATGACTTCATTTTCATTCTTTGGCTTGTAGGTTTGGTTCCCTTTCTGGAATTTCCCTTTGAATGGAGGTCTAGGTGCCTGGGTCTAGGACTTTTCAAGTCTAACGATCCGGCTCATCATTTCAGCTTGATTTTTCATGATGCTATCCACGGAAGCTTGTAGCTTACTGATACTAGTGTAGAGATCTGAAGTAGGCTCATCATTGTGTAATAATTTCTTCTTGGCGTCTATTCTCCCCATAGGTTTAGCGAAGGGCTCAATCTTGGATGAAAGGAGATTTCCTTCTATCTTGGTAGGGAGGTCTTGGGATTCTTGAATGGATTGGGGGTCTTTGTCTCTAAGAAGATACCCTAGTTGGTCACTGAAAGATCTGGTGTAAATGTGAACAAGGTAATCATCTTTCGGATGATGGCTTGGGGGAATTCTTTGGAGTAATTCTTCAAATCTGGTGTGAAATTCCCGAATAGACTCATTCTCATTCTTGGCAAGGCTATTTAGTTGGGTGAGCAGCATGTTAGGGTCTTCTTTGATGCTCCATATTCTGAGGAAGATTTTCTCAAGTCTATCCATGGTTTTAATGCTTCCATCAAGAAGACCGAGATACCAACATATTGCAGCATCATAAAGGGTAGCAGAGAATAATTTCATGACCAATTATTCAGCGTCATCACTAATGGGGTGAAGCTGAAAAAAATCCCAAAAGTTACTCATATGCTCTTCGGCACTAGTGGCATCATTGTCGGTAAACTTAGGCAACCACTTTTCATACTTGGGTGGCATTTGCCTAGGATAGCCAGGTATGGATGACATGTCTAATGGCTTGAACAGAGTAGATGACCATTGCCTTTGATTGCTAACTGGGTTTGAAGTACCAGTCTGAGAGGTAGACATTTTTAAAGGAAGTCTCTTTCCAAAAAGTGACTTGACAACAGGTGAATTCAAAGGAGGCTTCCTTCTAAAAGATAAAGGAGGATTATTAAATCTCCTTTTGGTTTGTGGAGTCGTCAAATAGTTTTCCTGAAACTATCAAAGAGTAGGCGAATAAAGTCTAATGGAGTTTCCAGGTAAGCTTGTAATAGAAAGGTCTTTGAGGCAAGGCTTACCAAAATATTTGTCATTGAGGAATATTGACTCAGTGTTCCTCGACAACGGTGCCAAAATGTTATCGCATAGTTTGTATTTTAGGTCATAGGCTAAAAGATAGAGATCAAACTGGCATAACAGGAGCCTTCCCCACCCAATGTCACCTCAATGGGTAGGTTCTTTATGTTTAGGGAGGTTACTCTAGGGGAGACATCCCCAGAAACCTGGGGTTTTAAGAGGTAGAAGGTATTAAGTCAATTTTTAGAGTTCCCTCCTCACAGGTTACCACCAAAGTCAGACAGTCCGACTAATCAGCCAATAAATGAAGTGTATGCCCTATTGAAAACACCTGCCTGGAACAAGACAACAACAACACAATATATATATGCAGGCTATAACTCAAAGAGGTAGTACTTCAATGACTATCTAATATTATTCAATAAGAAATGTACTGCAATAGATATAAAATGAAGTCAACGTTTTGTCAATTAGCTATGAAAGACCATCAATTCATCAATATCTATGGAGATGACTAAGCCAACAGTATATCCAATCAACAATTTGATCAATAAATGCTCCAAATCATCACTTAATTGCTTATATTCAACTTTTGTTGCGTCAAGATGAAATAACCAACTATGATGTCAGCCCTAATTAAGTTAGTTTGTTAGTTAGGGTTTCAAAATTTAAGGTTTTGAGAAATGTTTTGTACACTAAGACTTCAACGTTGGAGGTCAAATATCAGTTCCTTAGGGTATATGGAGTCAAATAAGAAGAGGGCACAAGTTTTTGAAAGGATTATGACTTAAAGACTAGAAGGAAGGGTTCTGTGATGCTGCAAAGGCAGGGCCCTAGAATCAAAACCATAGGGGAAAGAGGCTCACTACGGTATTGCTTAAGCAAGGTCTCGTGCTATTTCCTTGTTCTTTAGGTCAACTTCCCAAAATGGCTAACATAAAGAATAAGTCTATGGGAGAAAGTGTTGTAAGGATAAGGCTTTAAAACCCTAGAAGATGAAGGCCCTAGGTGTAGATAACCTAGGCCTAGGATGTCACCTTCTTTCAACCTATAAACTTCGACACTAGCTCAAAGGAAGAAGCAAGATAAGTGTAGCAAAGGCTAGGCTAAATCCCTTTTCTTCAATGGTTGAAAAATCTCTCTCTAAGGGGACATGTAACAATGACCTACTTGTGTGCTTGTTACCTAGGGTTTTAAATCAGAAATATAATAATCAAATGCAAGAAATTACACCTACAACCATTCAATTCAGAAGTTTTGCAAGAGAATTTACTTAAATATCATGAAGAGAAGCATAAGAAAACCCTAGTTGTAAACCTTCCTTGACAGAAATGCCACAAAATGCCAAAAATATCCTTCCAATAGCAAGTGTGCCTCACTTAGACAACAAATATACTCAAGAAGGGTGCAAAAATTAGACCTCACAAGTGTGAGTGAATTGTGTTCTTTTAAAATGAGGGAGAACATCCTCAATTTATATCATCCAATGAACTTTAATTAAAATTAGGTCATTAAAAAAACTGACAAGGCTAATAAATAAAAATCATATTGTTTTACATTAAAATACTAAAAGAAAACCCGAAATGAGCAATGAGCAAGACGTCTACCCCCTTTGAGGGAGATGTTGGCCCTTTTTATGGAAAATCACAGCACTAGATGACAAACGTTGGCCCTCTCTAGGCCTCCAAACTCCGCCACACGTGCCAAACTGCCCTATAAAACTGCCATGCACTGGAGGTGATGCCAAGGGCCTCTAGAGGACGTCCTGGGTCAATAGAGGGACACGTTACACCTACAATGGGTCAACCCCCTAGGGCTAGGCTCAACCAAGGTGTTCTGGATGAAAATGTCCTTCTTCTTCTCTTGTGAAAGGCTCGACCAATCACTGTCTTGTCCATGCCCCTGATGAGGTCCCAACGACCATTTGATGGGATATTCATCCCCATGGAGGTCCAAACGAATCATCTCCCCATGTGTATCGGTCCACTTGGTACCTTTCCATCAGGCATGGTCCTGTACATCAAAAAATTCACCCTCCATGGGCTCATTAGTCCTCGGGATTATAGCAATGTCAATCATATTCCATCATTAATTTTATCAAATGCATGTATAAAACCCCTAACATATCATTTAATAGCTCAAAGACATTACAATGACCTACTATACAAAGCTGAAGAAAAAGACAAAGTTCCCTATTGGACCAACATCCATAAGAAGAGGAACGTTTCCAAAGGATATCATCCAAGCCATGTAATACAAGGTGGTGTGGTCAAAGGATGTCTAGACATAGTGGAAGACAGGGGTGATATTATCTGTAGGTGCCTTTGTAGGAGGCAAGTTGTACCTGTCATGGATGCAATTCTTTCCA
>JZKD02S0456235.1:1297435-1307531 GCA_000966675.3 Picea glauca | reverse complement strand
TAGGGGAATGGGATAGATGAATGGGAGATAAGATGTAAAAATGATAATATGATGGGAGCGGACGATGGCTCTTCAAAATCCCCCCTGGTGGCTAACCAAAACCTATGGGTACAAGGTTGCTAGGGTACCCCGTCAATCCCCCAAACCATGGTCAAGTGGATTAGTGTAAGATCCAAGTAGTTGTCAGAAATGAAAGGAGTCTGATACATATATCTAAATGTTATAAAGATCAAACATGACACATACTATGATACCTGGACCAATTACCTCATGGAGAAAGAGTCTTCTCCGATACAAGTCCAAGCCGAAGGTGATGGATGTTGTCGTTGCTGATAGGACAAGTCTGATGAAGGAGAAGAAGGATTGGCCCTCCAGGGCCATGCTCAGGTCAATCCTGCTCTCGGTACTCCATCTCTAGGACCTGTGGGCCTTGAGACATGATCTCCTAGTTATCCCTAGAAGTCAGGGATAACACCTCCGAACATAGAATTTTGGAAATCACCTTTCCCGAGATGATCATCAACGTATTCTACACTAGGCCCCTCACTACCTCCTTATCGGTGATGTATTATATCAACGAGGGGTCAACACCATACTTCATCGATGTTTGACTATCGACGAAGCCGATAGAATCTTGAATGACTACCACAGTGGTGCCTATGGTGGCCACCTCTCAGGGATGTCCACTGCCCAGAAAATCATTCAAGCATGCTACTTTTGGCCCATATTGTTTCATGATTGCATCCACACTGTGAAGTGATGTGACAAATTTCATCTATATGCCAACAAAGCACTAACACCACCCGCTCTTCTACACCCAGTCATTACTGCCGACCCCTTTTGCAAATGGGGCATAGACTTCATGACTTGCAACCCTCCATCTAGCAATGGACACAAATACATCGTCGTCGCAGTCAATTATTTCACCAAGTGGGTTGAAGCCATGCCTACCTTAAACAACACCACTGACACTGCAACGCGTTTTTCTTTAACCACTCCATCTCCCACTTTGGAGTCCCACTACAGTTAGTCTTTGATCACGGGAAACGCTTTGAGAATGAGATTTTCGTTGAACTCTCCTCCCGAGTAGGCTTCTCCCACGAGTTTTCATTCCCAAACTAACCTCAGTCCAATGGATAGGTAGAGGCAGTCAACAAGGTCCTCAAAGCCATGTTACATCACACGGTTAACAAACATAAGACCAATTGGCATCATATGTTGTTTTCCGCACTATGGGCTTATCGCATGATAGTTAAAACCACCACTGGGTTTACCCCATTGAGTGTGAAATACCCACCTTATGCACCGCTATTGAGCTATTACCTAACACTGATCTAGTGGAGCAACCTTTGTTGAACTTAGAGTCACCTTTGATCACCATGTCAACTTTCGATCATTCAATGAAGGCAACCTCATCCTTCCTTACGATATCGCTCACGATACCCTCGGCCATGGAAAATTCCATTTATTATGGCATGAACCTTACATCATCCAACATTGCCTCACTAAAGGTGCATACATCCTGGCCTCTCCTGAAGGCCACCCTCTCAAAGAACCCATCAACGGGTTGTACTTAAAGAAATTTTACACCTGAGCGTAGCCATTCTACACTAGGCTTTTTCTTTCTGTACACTTTTTTAGAGTTTTTAATCTTCTTTTTCCCCCATGCCTTGCATCTAATCTATCATTTGTGTTATTGACATATGCCTCCATTGGCCTACCACATCGATTATGCCGACGGAGCTAGCTGTTGGACATAGAATCTTGCTTCGGCCGCTTGGGCCCTCTATACCCCCTCACATGCACTGCTCCATTCTAGCGGCATATGTTTAGGCTCAGCCACCAACAACCAAGAAGAATACATAGTCTTCATTGGCCTCCTTGTTGAGGCCAGTCACCGCCATATCCATCTCCTAAGCATCTTACTAGATTCTCAGCTCGTGGTCCTTCATCTCAACAATGTGTACCGTGTCCGTGATCCATGCCTCTTTCACAAGTACCTACAAGTTAGACTTTTATCTCGACCTTTTGATTCAATCACATTTACACATATTCCAATACAATGCAATCAAATAGCATATAATATGGATAACCTAGTGTTTGATTGGCATTTATCACATCAAGTTACCATTACACGTACATAACCTATCAAAAGTCTTCCACAACATATAAATTATACATCATAACCAACATCACAAAAACATCAACACATGTGCACATCACAAAGATCCCAAAATGTATATATATATATCAATCAAATGTGCCATCAATGTTTACAAAAAATAGTACAACATGTACAATATCCATAGGTAGGTGAACCACCTCACCCTTATAAGTACAAAATTGGTGCCACAACACCTTATACAAAATGGGCTTGGAAGCCTATATAAACACAAAAATACATATATAGAGGTTCTCATGGCACCTCTAGAGCTCCACCACCTGGTCCTCTCTCTGGAGGAGGTACCCCACCAGCTAAGGGTCCCTCAGGCCCTGGGGGAAACCACCCAGTCATCGCCACCCCTGCTATAGTTTCTTTGCGGATCAAGGTCCATGAATCTGCCAAAAGGCCCACACACTTCTCCAAGAATCCCTTCTCCTGGATCTGTGTCCACATGCCCTCAGGAACTCCCTATAGTACCACCTCTAATCGGTGGTGAAAATCCTCAAACTCTCCCCCATCCCCCGCCAAAGGAGCATGTGACGGACCTACACCCTGATCATCAAAATGACGTCTCATGCCTGCTCTCTCATCATTGGTCGGCCTCATACTAGCCTCATCCCATCATCATCTCTCCCCTACCCATGGTGGCCTCATAGGCCCTTGATGAGCCGAAGCTCTGACCAACTCAACCTCCCGCCCATGAGGTCCCACATTTACACACACAAAAAACAAGTGATATCATCAACATCCATCTATACATAAAGAACATGCTATACTATCTAAAGATCAAAACATCAAATATATCACCATACCTCTACGGTCGAACACCTCTCCATGGGGTAGCGCAATCTCTGGGTCATCCCAGAAATCCACCCCACTATAGGGGAGTTGGAGTATGATTTGTGGCATCTGACACCACACTCGTGCAAGATCAACCGAAAAATAATGGCCACCCTCCCCACCCCCATGTCGAACCAAGATATCCGCCCACTGCCTCAATCATGGTTCTTGTGCACTCAGTGCGTCCAACAATACTCTAGGGTGCAACATGGGAACCCTCTCCAAAAACCATGCTACCAAGATGGACCTAAAGGAAAACTCCCCTCAGTCAGCAGCTCGACATCTGTTGAGCTGCCCCACCATCTTGGCATGTAGCATCAAGCCCCAGGCAAAATGCTCACCCCCCAGTGCCCTCTGCATGATCCTCAACTGACCGTCACTGATCCACTGAGTAGCCAGAGACCCACGAACCCTCACAATCATTGATGAAATGCACCGATGTACAAGGGAATCCATCACCCCTATCCTCACCATGGAGCTTGACATAAAGTCCTCTCCACTACAATAAGTCTGAGCCAAGACAACCAACTGTCCATCCTCGGGTAACACGGGCTCCGCCAGTAACAGGGTTCCCCGAAAAGGGAGCCCAATCAAAAAATACACATCCTCCATCATGGATAATGTGATATTCTCACCTCATACAATGAAACACTATAGATCCAAACTCCACATAAAAATCAGGAACTGCAGCAGGTACTCATGTGTTCGCACCAGTGAACACTAAAAAAAACTTCAGCAACCCACATGCTGTCAAAGGGCCTCATAAAACTGGCTCCTTATCTCTCACCACATCCCTCAGGCATGCCTAGTCCCTCTCCCTCCAGTGGATTGGCATCATCAATTGGTCACCTACATCCACACATACAATATTTGATCAACCATCACAACTCATAAAAACGATAAGTTTTTGCACCCTTCATCTTTGCCTCAAGGATGCGGATTTTTTTCCCACGGGCATGCACATATGCTCGCATGTTAATCCCATAGTTGCACACTCATGCATGACTGTTGGCAATAAAAGGGCACACACATGCGCCCCTGTCACACACACATACGCGCATGCTAGCACGCCTATTTTCTACACAGTTGTGCACACATTCCCAACTGTCAGAAACATAACCGCACATACATGTGCTGTTGTGCTTTGAATAGGCACACATCGAATGTGCGACTATTTTCCCTATTTGGGTGCCCCTGTGCACAGTTGTCCCAATTATAGCTGCACACTCGTGCATGTGAATCATTCGATCTCTTGTGCACTGTGGGGCCCACCCTCACAAAACCCCCTTGTATGGCCATCCGTACAAACCCTTCCCAAAAATGAAATCCTAATTACTATGCAGGAGGATATGACCACTAACTCGACACTTGCTGATCCAGAATTGATTGGCTCACTCTCCCAAAATCTCCAAATCTCCTCTAAAACCTCTCGTCCACTCACTACAACAACAGGTACAAATGAGGTGGCATTGTGGGCCCTACAACTATATATAGTCCCTTTTCCAAACTTCCAGGATCAATTCCGAGAGCTCTATGCATCCATTTTCCAATCCATCTTCAACCACGAGAGTCACACTCCCTAGGCCTCCATCCAACCTCGTCCCCTGGGGAGCATTTTTCTCACATCACGCCCAGGTACACATGCTCATGTTCAAAATTATCAAATAGTTGTTATATGTTCTTTATCTTCAGATATTTTTCATGTCGGGTATTCGATTTTCATGTGTGCAGGTACTTGATCATCATACATCAGTGCTACCCCTTCAGGTATATCATCGACACTGGCATGTAGTAATTCCCTCTGAATATCAATTGCATCTCTCAGTCACATCCTTTGATATTCACCTTTAGGGTCCCCCCATTCGGCTCTACAGTACTCACACCTTCGCTACATTTTCAGTACTATCAACCGATAGTTCTCTCTCCCACATGAGTTGTCCCAATTCTATCCCCCTCTGGCACTTTTACACTCATGTTGTTTTCATCCCCTAGGGCTAGGAGTCCCAATAGTCTTCGCATTCCCGAGAATCAACCACATGCTCCTTCTTCTCATTTTTCTAGCTTCCCCACAATGGACTCCTGGGTAATCTCATTACAGTTCCCATTTGACTGCGCCTCCATAGTATCATTAAGCCTCCATTTCATCCACCTTTAGTTTTCTCATTTGCAGATTGTCCTCCATTCATTTCCCTCCTATAGAAACCCACCTATGCCCCCCCTACCCTCCACTTGTTTTCCAAGCAACTTGTGCCCTCATCGCCCATGCCATCTTTCATTGGGCACCTATTTCTGTATCTGCATAGTTATCCCAAATTATTCTTTATTCCTTTGGTAATTGTAAAAAACCTTTTCTTTCCCCACATTTACATAGCTTTCTGTTGTCTCCTTTAGAGACCTTCCTTTTATGGCAAAGAAATCCCTGTCACCCTTGGTTGGGGCATTTTTCACCTCCTACCCTTGTGGAAATCATCTATAAACCCCTAGTATCTTGTAGTCCATACACCTATGATCTATGCATTTTTCCATTTGGTCAAGCCTCTGGCACAATTTACCCAAGCCTAGTCTTCCCCCTAATGCTAGATTCAGTTTTACGGTTGCTGCCACTCATCCTTTACATATATTCCCAACCAAGGTCCATATTGAGGTCTCCCCACTTCTTGACTTTGTCCATGTTCCTCATCAGTTCCTGATCTTCTCCAGTAGATTTCATGAATCCCTTCACTTCTTGGAGTCACATCTCCCTTTCTGTCGACATCAACACAGTTTCTAGATGGGTGACAGTATCTTGACTCTCATTACCTTCACAATGAGGAGTCTCAGACAACACAAAGAGAACCATCATTTCTCTTCGTTGTCGTTGACCGCCACGACATTTGACTTCAACACTTTATCATGTTGCGGTGTGTCTTACTTTGTGACTATTGCAGTTGTTTTTATATTCACTGAAGACCTCTGACAATTGTTAGGCCATCAATGCCTGGGAATCCTTGACACTTCTTATAGGTGTCATCACCTCTTTTCAGAGTATGTTCACCATAAGAATTGTCATCTGCCATTATCAAAACACCCTGAGGGTGTTGCAGTCATCTACACCAACACATAGCTTCAGTTACTGTATTACACATTTTTGAGTTACATGACATGAGCATGGGGCATGCCCGCCTCATTTGTACACATTTTTATTTTTTCCACAGCTTGTGAAAGGTTTGGGTCCTACAGGTTCCCCTCTCCCTCCAATGGGTCGCTCTTGAATCTCCCCTCAACACTCTTTCTTACACAGGTACTCTCAGTAGAAGCAACATTGATGTATTTCAATGATATGTATGCTCCTAACCTCATACATCAGGGGGCATTTGTTATCATTGAAATTTCATCCGCAAATGGTTAGAGGAATCTTACATCTCCAAACACCCATTAGTTCATCCATGGCCCAAAAAATGCATTTCCAAGGGGCATAAAACTATACAACTGGTTATAAAATTAGCATGCGCTAAGGATACAAAGGAAGTGCGTGCACGTTCGATAGTCGAAAAACGTCGGAAAATCATACATGTGCTCGATTTGCGACTGTGAACACAAAAAGCCACGCATATCTCAGAATGGAGAATTTATGATTTTGTTCGGCCTTCCACCCACTTCTGGTTCATCTCCCAAGTTGATTTGACACCCAAATCGGAGATGAATCCAAGTGGGGGGCTGGTCAAAGACCTAAGGGTTCCCTAAAGAGCCCCTTGTTCACACTAAAGACTGGTTGAATAATGCCTCAAATCGTTTCTATAAAAATATGCCATGGGTGAACTATATTTCGAAGGATTTCAGTTGTATTTTTATGCTGCCTATATTCTCTTGGAGGATCCTCTTTCCTCATCAAGAGCATATAAGCACCATTTCATTGAGCTATTCACATAACCTCTTGAGTGAATAAGCTTTGGATTTCTTCACCCTTTCCTTCTAGTTTTTTATTTGTAAGAAGAGCTCAATCTTTGGGGGTTCAAGAGCCCTTCCCTGGAGAAAGAGAGGACCCATAAGTCTCCCTTTCTCTTTGGTATTTTCCCACTAATACAATCCTATCCATTGGTGGCATGAAAGTTGTTTATTTTTTAATCTAATATCTTTATGTACCTTAGTTTAGTTTCTTTTATTGTTATTAGCTTAGTCTTTTGTTTATTTCTCATGATTGATGTTTCTAACTCTTGCATTCACTGTTGTCTCATCTAGCTAACCCAACTGGACTTGTAAGCATCCTTATTTTGCTCATTTAGGTGACGAAAGGGACACAACATGTAGGGTTTTTCTTTTAAATATGGTTAGGTTCTGTTGTGACACAAATCCAAGGTCACATGGTAAAATCCCATAAACAACATGGCATGGCATGGCATGGAAATGCAAGTCAATGCAAGGCATGGCATGCCATGGAAAGGAAAGGCAAGGCAATGCAAGTCATGGCATGTCATGGCATGGAAAGGAAAGGCATGGGATGAAAAGGAAAGGCATGCCATGGCATGGAAAGGAAAGGCATGAAAAGGCATGGCATGGAAAGGAAAGTCATGCCATAGAATGGCATGGAAAGGAAAGGAAAGGCATTGTACGGTATGGAAAAGCAAGGTAATGCAAGTCATGGCATGGAAAGTAAAGAAATGGCATGGAAATGCATGGCATGGAAAGGAAAAAACACTTCATTGTATGGAAACGAAATTTGTGATATAAAGTTAAGTCATATGTCCCTAGAAAAAATGTTTTTTATTTCTTGGGATGAGAAATATTCATTATTTTGTGATTCTTGTTTCATTGCAATCCACATTTTGATTTGAATTTTTCCTTGCATAATTCTATGATATATATATATATATATATATATATATATAGGTTAAAATGGGAAGCTACATGGAAATACATGCAAGAAGGGATTAGTCTATTTTAGATCATTGTTGTGTTCTATGGATTTGTAAATTTAACAACCTATATTTTTGCCTTAGAAGGTTAGACTTTGATTTTTACTTAAATCTTAGTGATTCATTTCTTAGTATTTGTTAGGTTTAGTTAGAATCATATAGAAATTTGATATGTATATATCTGGATCTATATATGTGTTGTGGGATATTATTTTTATTGTTATATGTTTATGATGATGATAGTTTTGTGATTAGTTTAAACATGCAAATTGAAATGTGGAACTTTGGTATGTGGATACTAGTTCAAAATTATGTATAATACATGCAAGGCATCATGAAAATAAACACACATTTATTAATTGAAGATTATTACATATAAGGATTCTCATATGAAATTTGTAATGTATATGCATGGATATGAGCTATGAGATATCTAAATGACTATAGTGTTTAGGTGATCAAGGCATGGCATGACATGGAAAGGCAAGGCATGGCATGACAAGTCAATTCAAGGCAAGGCAAGGCAAGGCTTGGCAAGGCAAGGCAAGGCTTGGCATGACAAGACAAGACATGGCATGTCAAATAAAGGCATGGCAAGGCAAGGCATGGCATGACATGGAAAGGCATGACAAGTCAAGGAAAGGAAAGGCAAGGAATGACATGTCAAGGCAAGGCATGGAAATACATGGCATGGAATGGAAAGTGAAGGAAAGGCATGGCATGGAATGGAAAATCATGACATGGCATGGCATGGCATGAAAAGTGAATGCAAGGAAAGGCATGACATGGCAAGGAAAGGAATGACAAGGTAAGGTATTCCATGGAATGGCATGATAAAGCATGGCATCACATGGAATGACAAAGCATGGCATGGAAATTTAAGGAAAGGTAAGGCATGGCATGGAAAGGAAAGGCATGGAATAGCAAGTCATGGCATGGAATGTCAAGGAAAGGAATGATAATGCAAGTCATGGCAAGGAATTGCAAGGTAAGGGAATGCAAGGCAAGGCAAAGGCAAGGCAAAGGCAAGGAAATAAAAGGTAAGGCAAGGAAAGGAGAGGCATTGATCACAACCTTTGTTGTGGGAAAAGGCAAGGCAAGGCTAGGCAAGCAAAGGTAAGGAAAGGCTAGGAAAGCAAAGGCAAGGCAAAGCTAGGCAAGCAAAGGTAAGGCAAGGCTAGGAAAGAAAAGGAAAGGCAAAGCTAGGCAAGAAAGGTAAGAAAAGGCAAGGAAAGGTAAGGATATCCATTGATTACATACTTTGCTGTGGACACCCCATCCACTTGGCATCTTGCACATTCATCCATGGATTTGGCTACCTTGGAATTCACACATATAGAGTGGTTGCATGCATGAAAATATTGGAGAGAATATTCCATGTGGACACTTGGAATTTGAATTGGATTGATGCCTATTTTTGGTGGTGTGTCCCATTCATGAGCATTATTTGGTGCATACTACTATGATTTTTGGATGAGGGAAAATTTATTTGGAGAGGCTAATGTCCACATGTTGTAACATGGTCAACCATGGATTGAGGAGAGATCTAACTAATTCATTATTGTAATATTTATTTGACTTTTCATGGAGTTAGTTAGCAAATAATAATATTTTATTGTATAAGAGAAGAGACTCACTCTATAAAGAAGAGTTCTCTCTCTCCATTTTAAATGGTGGATAATTTGGGTATTTAGGAGCTCCCCTATTGGGCTACATTATAGAACATTTTGGAAAGATTAATGGATAATTTGAAGTATATTTTCATTTGATGTGAGGCTTTATTGTGCACTCATATTTTATGTAATGATTTTGTATTAAGAAACCCTTGTAAGATGTTGTGATTGTCATTATAATGAACCATGCTTCATTTTGGATAGAGTAATGTGAGGTTTCAACTCTCTTATTTCTATAATTATTATGTTAGCCTACATGATCGTTATTATTGGTTCATGGAGTCTTAACTAGGATGGGCCTTCAGTCTTTTGTCAAATTTAGGTAAGAGAACCATTAATTGCATATGGATTTAACACTTAACAATCTTTTCCACCATTAGAGATTTATTATTGCATACCACAAGTATTTATGATAACTTTAGAAAAAATGAACCATTCTTACTTACATAGACTTGATTAACACTTTAAAAATCAATTAATCAAATTAAATAAATTCATACATTCATACACAAAATTCCTACACTTTG
>JZKD02S0456235.1:1273745-1296560 GCA_000966675.3 Picea glauca | reverse complement strand
CTGCACAAAGAAACACGTTGTTATAAGGTTTTTCCACAATGAATTAAAAGACTTACAAAATGATACTTTGTAATTCAACATAAAAAAACTCACCATAGATGGTACTAACAATCATGAGGGTGTTACCCTCCTCCATGACCCTAATATCTCATCAATGCCACCCTGCATCAGTTAGAAGGATCAAATCATGAAATTTAAACAAATATTCATAAATAAATTCCATTCATGATACAAAAAATTTTATCATCAACACATTGTCTCACAATGAATATCTCGGGACTCGATGGAGAGTCGCTGACAGGTGGAGAACTCAGTTGTACAAGATAATCTGAGGCAACCTTTACTGTGGTAGCCTCGATGGATGGCCTAGATGGAAATGGTGGAGGGGGTGGGTGGCATATGGGTGCATCCACTTTGGATGGATGCAATGGAAGAGGTGGTGTGGATGGATGGACTATGGGTGCATCCACTAAGGATGCATGGAATAAGAAATATTTTGGGGGTGGGTGACGATTCAACCCAACAAACTATACAAGTGATGGAAGAACCCTTGGAATGGAGTAAGGTAATCCGTAAGTTGTGGGAAGGTGGATAGAGAGTGGACTAGTACTAAAACTATCAAAAATTTGAGCAACCTACATAGATATTAATAGTATTGAAATATTAGTACAAAATAGTAAAATTCAACAACATAAATACAAGAAATTTGAGATTTAAAGAAGATTTAACTCAAAACATGATACCTGTGATGCAAGTGACTTGTCCATCCCAGGTAGAGATTGCTCAACATCGCTTGGTCCCACAACCTGTAGAAGCACAAGAACATTAAAAAATTGAGGATGTCATAAAATAAATAAAACACTATAGTGAATTTATCAAATGCGAAACATACCTATGTATGGGGTAGACAGATTGAGCAGTTTGTCTCTATTGTTGCATCAATGGTGGAGATAGATCGCTAATGAATCCATGGGCGTAGAGGGTCTGCTACATGGGCGTAGAAACTGCAAAACAACATACAATAAAATATGGATATAAATACACATAATACTATATAAATATATAATGATAAAGAAAATAGAGATGGTTAATATACTAACCTCCTCCATGAAGCTCCCATGTCCACTGGCCTCAATATGGCCATAGCAAGTCTTCCCACAACTGGAGCATCTATGAGGATCACATGGATGACTTCTATGCCCATGTTCCCTTTCCCCATTACTC
The DNA here is from genome assembly GCA_000966675.3 of Picea glauca. Classification (NCBI taxonomy): domain Eukaryota; kingdom Viridiplantae; phylum Streptophyta; class Pinopsida; order Pinales; family Pinaceae; genus Picea; species Picea glauca. The sequence continues at coordinate 1,295,336 of JZKD02S0456235.1, read as the reverse complement.
TCTATTGTATGGGGTGAAGTTTCGACCCCTCTATCAGTGTCATCGACATACACCTCCTTTCCATATAGTGAAATGAAGCTACCATGTTGCACTAGGTTCTGAGCCCATGATGATATAACTATTTCTACCTGTTGCAAGTTGTTTGCAACATGAGGATGCTGGGAAGGGGGGTCATGCCTTCTCCTAGGGGGTGAGGACTGATGAAGACCCCCTCCCTCACTCGAGGTCCACTAGACCTCCCAGTCAAGGATCATTCTAATTGAGAGATGGATCAACTCTTTAGGCTCTTGCTGAACCCCCTGTTAATGTTCACAGGTCCTCAATTATCTTGTGTAGTTCCAAACATTGAACTTGCAGAATCTACCTAAGCCCCTTCTCCTTTGAAGAAATTTTGGGCCTCTAGCCCTCTTCCTCAGGCAAACTCCTCATATGGCCAAAGACTGTGACCAGGCGCTAGTCAATAGCGCACTATTTCATTGCTTTAGTGATTTCTACAAGCCCCTTTTCTTTTAAAATCAAATTTTTCCTTCAACCCCTTTTCTCAGGCCATATCCTCATACGACCAAGGGATCATGACCAGGAATTAACCCAAAGGGTGCTACTTTATCTCTCAGGCTTTGGTGATCTCTGAATGCATCTAGCACACACAATATTCACAAAGTGTCAATCTCTTAAAAAGGCATATTGAAAGGCTCTAGTAATCCCTAGATCAATGACTTCTATGCCTCTTTCAGGCCTAGGGCTTCAAAGATTTTTCCTCGATGCTTCTCCAAAAACTTCCACGATCATCGAGTCATCAAACACGCCCAAATTTTAGATCGATGGCTCTCTGGGCTCGAAAAATCAACGGTTCAGATCTCCCCTTTTGACCTTCGGTAATTTCCTTTGGTCACACACATAGACGACCTTTCATATCTTCTGACACCAAAATGCCGAAATACCTCTCCTTCCTCCATGTGTCCCCTTCCTGATCAACAACCAGGATGCCTTCGGGACTTCAGAAGTCTTCCCTGTCTACGTAAAGATTCACTTTCACTGAAATTCCAAGTGTTCAAACTCTACATATTCTACCATGCGTCCTCTCCAAATGGACGGTTAGGATTGACTACGACCTTCAGGCCCTTGGGAGTCCAAGAAACAGTACTCTCTACTTTCCTGGGAGTGTTGGACCTTTGGATATGCTACCACATGTCCTTCCAGTGATGAACGTTCTAGATCAACATCGCTTCCTCTATTCTCTTGGAGTATTTACCCTCCAGATATCCTAATATGGTGACGCATGTCCTCTCCAATGGACGACCCAGATGACTTCAGGACTCCGAGCTTCGGTAGTCCTAGTTGCTCCAATCTGTTATTCTTCCAAAAATTCAAACTAACGAAGGGTCTAATCATCTTCCACATGTCCACTTCTTTGGATGACCCAAATGAGCTCTAGACTTCTAGTATTCTCACCCCAATACAACTAGATCCTCCAAACCCCAAACTAACGAAGCTCAAATCCACAATCTGCATGTATGTTCCAACGGATGACCGAGATTCACTCCAACTCCTGATCCTTCGAGGATTTTCGAAACAACTCAACCTGTTTCCTCTGAAGTAATGGACCTCCAGACTCCTTGATCTATTTCCACATGTCCTCCCATTCAATGGTGAGGATTTAGTCCTCTCTTCGATGCTTCAGAAATTTGAACCCTCCTAACCTTTATTTTCCCATATTGTCTTGTCCCCAAACCAAGGGATCCACTGAAACCTATCCACTGATATCAATGGTGGACATGGGATCCTCTACTCCATGCTTTGACAATGCTTCCTGATCCAACATTGTGTGATCCTGGAGTAATAAAAATATGGTCCTCACAATCTGTTGACATGTGTATCCTACACCAATGGCCCAGATTTGATCTGGGACTTCAGATCTTCAGGAGTCCCCTCTTCTACGCACCTCTATTCTTCCAGACTATCATTCTTTTGGATAGGCATGATCCGTTGACACGTGTCCTTACAAATGGACTATCTCTATTGATTTTAGACTTCAGGACTTTGAGAGACTTGTATCTTTTGTGCATAAATATAGAAAACCCTCAGACTGATGAATTCCGAAGGATACTCAGGGTTAAATCCTGTGAAACTTACCTGGATCTGATGGCTATCAATCCACTCACTCAGATCCTACAACTGGTATTTGTTCTCCTCTTGCATGCTTCTCCTTGATTTTGGAATCAAATCTAACGGTCCATATCTACTCTCCCGCCAATATTGATGGTTTTTGTAGCTTCTCCTCCCAATGAAGGATTCTTAGATAATTTTCAAAGGATTCAAGCCTTTGAATCTTCTCCTCTGCAAGATAACTCCTCAGCCTGTGTTGCACCTCCTGAGCTTGAAATGATTTTGAAATTCAAAAGGTCTCAGTCCTTTGAATATTTCCCTCCTGTAGGGTTGTCAAATTGGCCTCTACTCACATTCTTAGAAAATGCTACTCCCCCTGATATTTGAGCTTGGAGTAGCCTCACTTATGCTCGCTTTGTGATTCCTCCATGATCCAGATCATTTTCAGCGCGAAATGCGAGCAGAGATATAATAAATAAATTCACAAAGATATCGAAGATATTAAATAAGATAACATAAATGTATCATAGATGCAACCATAAACACATATATAGTAATACATGATTTCTATTAACGAAAGAAATGTATAGAGGCTGTAAAAATATAGAGTGAAAGACTCGCTAGAATGGTGGCAGCTTATCTCTGAGAAGAGATGTGATGGCTACTCGCATTCGCAAGAAGATGATTATAATGAGGCTCTGAAGTCCTTTTTACAATAAACCAAAATGCCAAAAACCCTATACATCCAAAAACCTAACCCTAATAGATGAAGCGCCAAAATTTATGTGGGCCTCGTTTGGGTAAGTTGGTGCATCAACTTCCCAGGGTCATAACTTTTGCATACGATCTCCGTTTTAGGCATATGATAGCTCGTTGGAATGGTATCGTCTAGGAGATTAATTTTTGGGGATCATTCATTCATTTTTATATCATTGAGAACCTTTATCTCGAAAAACCTTCATTTAGGCCCTCAAAATGGCCCTGGAAGTTAAAACCTGCTAAAAATAGTAAATTGCCAAAATTGCTAGACAACTATTTTGAGCCATTTGGAAAAGGTGGGGGGCCACCAATATCCACCTAGATCAATCCTCCCTCCTTAGGAAGAAATGGTCTCCATTGCATTGAGTTCCTGGGGGAGAGGGAAAAATTTTTGCTGAATTTGCATCGTGGTGAGCTGCTTACCTTGTTGGAGATGTCACATTGCTCAGTTTGTGGAAGTTTGTCACAAACTTGTTGAGGCTGAGGTCATTCAACAAGTCAGGCTATGTGAGAGGATGATGTGCAAAAGGAATATTTTCACTTTGCTGCAACCTTGTTGACTTGCTTCTCTTTGATAGAAGGTGCTTGGGGTGAGGCTGTAGTGGTTGCAGTGTCCTTCTGTTCTCCTTTTGAACAGATTGTGAAGAAGCTAAATTTTGCAGTATGAGATACTACCTTGTGACACTTTTTAGGTGGAACAGTAGTTGGAACTACCTCTAGTATTCTATAGAGATGACCCCCTAGAGAAACAATGACACTGTGGGGTCGAGACTCATAAACAACATGGTGTTTCCACATATATGGTTGGCCCAAGAGAACATCACAGACATCCAGTGAGGCAACATCACATAATGCCTCATCCTTGAAGGGTTGGATGTCGTATGATAATAGACATTGTTGGCTGACACAGAGATCTCGTCCTTGGCAAAGTCACCCGATGTTGTATGGTTGTGGGTGTGGTGTTGTCGACAATCCCAACTATTTGACGACCTCTGCTGCGATGAGGTTTTTCTGGCTTCCGCTATCAACAATAAAATGTAGCGGGGTCCCCTTCACTCACATGTGTGAACGAAAAAGGTACTCCCCCTCTTCAGGATCTGTTGGTTCTTCTGGTTGAATTGTTGCGGTCGCGACAATAGTAGTGGGGTTCACGTCAATGATCTATCCTTTACCATTATTTTCAAAATTAGATTCTGAATCAGGGTTCGGCTCTTTGTCTTTGATCTCAGCCACCAATGACTATTTTTAGCAACATTCATCGGTGTTGTGCCAGGGGATTTTGTGGAAATCACACCATTTTCCGGTGTCCTTCTTTGTCTTCCCGTGACCCTTCTTTTCTTATGTCTTGGACTGGTTTTTAGGAGACTATTTTTTAGGGATTCCTTTGTCATACTTTGGTTGTTTCAGATTTACAGATCCAAAATCCTGTTTGTTCTGGTGCTTAAATTTCTGCTCGATTTTAACAACATATTGATAAGCAACATTGAGTGATGAGATGTCCAGGAAATCCATTTCAGTCTGGATGTATTTGTGTAGAGCCCCACAGTATTTCAGAACCAAATTTCACTCAGAGTCTTTGATACCTAGCTTGGTGCACAAGGTATGGAAGGTATTGGTGAACTCTAGAACTGCTTGGCCCCTCTCTTGCTGCAATGTTGTCCATCTCATGTACTATTCTCATAGTTTCCAACAGGGTAATACTGTTCCTTTACCACATCCACAAAAACATCCCAAGTGGGATGGGCCCCATATATTCCAAACTCCTCTGTGGAAATTTGCTCCCAGTAAGTTTCCCACCAATGTTTGACATGAGGAAGATCTTTAAGGAGTGTGAAGGTGATATTTTCTTTGTTGAAAAAATTGCGAACAGAGAAATAACATTCTAGCAGAGTTAACCATTTTTCTAGGGATTTTGCATCTATCTGTCCTTCAAATACAAGAATATCAAAATTAACTTGTACCTTGAAAGGTGAGGTGCCTCCAAAGTGGCCACTTGATGAAGATGCACCTGATGCTATTGGCAGGTGTTTAAGGATGTGGGCAAAGTTCTCCATCATTTCGTCCCTCTGTCACATGAGAGCTTTCTCAAGCAACAGATTGATAGGATTGTCTGCTCCATCATTTTTCTTTTCTTCCACCATTGAGGGTTTCTTGGGTGTGCGAGAGTGATTGTCTTCAAGAGAGACAATCTCTAGACCCAACTTTCTATACTCAGACATCGTCCAGGTCATGCACTGAAAAAATGATCAAGAGCAGCCTGCTCTGATACCACTGATCCAGATTATTTTCAGCACGAAATGCGAGTGGAGATTTAATAAAGAAATACATAGAGATATCGTAGATATTTAATAAGATAACATAAATGTATCAGAGATGCAACCATAAACACATATACATAGTAATACATTATTTCTATTAACGAAAGAAATGTACAGAGACTGTAAAAATACAGAGTGAAAGACTCGCTAGAATGGTGGCAACTTATCTCTGAGAAGGGATGTGATGGCTAATCACATTCGCAAGAAGATTATTAAAATAGGCTCTGAAGGCATTTTTACAATAAATCAGAATGCTAAAAACCTAACCCTAGGAGATGAAGCGACAAAAGTCATGTCGGCCTCGTTTGGGTAAGTTGGTGCATCAACTTCCTAGGGTCATAACGTTTGCATACGATCTCTTTTTTAGACGTATGATAGCTCGTTGGAAAGGTATCGTTGAGAATATTTATTTTGGTGGATCAATCATGCCTTTAGATATCATTGAGAACCCATATATCGAAAAACCTTCATTTAGTCCCTCAAAATGGCCCCGGAAGTTAAAACCAACTAAAAATAGTAAATTGCCAAAATTGCCAGACAACTATTTTGAGCCATTTGGAAAAGGTGGGGGGCCAACGATATCCACCTGGATCAATCCACAACCTGAACCTTAAAGGGTTCTCAACCTCTGCACTCACAGATTTCTCGTGCACAATATCACTATCTCTCATGAGCTTACAACTCACTCAACTTCTAAGGGTCTTGTCCCTCTATTCCTTCAAAGGAATTCTTGTTCTCTCTTGGAACTTCATCACTCTTCCTCCTGAGATTGAGCAGTTTGTTGGCACTATGTGCTCCTTACACTCTTAGTTTCTAAAGGACTCATACTTAATACTTTTTCCAAAATTATTTCATGTGCACTCCTTGCGCTTTCTCGATGCAATCCATACAGAGCCTTCTCCTAAGTCTTGAACTCTTTAGGCTCACTAGTGCACTCCTTGAACTCCTTACATAACTTTCCTCCAGAGTGTTCAGTAAATCTAGTCCTTATTCTCTTCCAACTAGATATCAGAGTGTTCAGTAACTCTAATGTGCACTCTGTGCACTATTCCTTCTTAGCTTCAGAATGGTTCTGGTGTGCCCACCTAGCACACTCTTCTTTGAACTTACAATAGAGTTCAAGTGCACTCCTTGCACTGGCTTCACAAAGTTTTCAACACTCTGGTGTGCACTCCTTGCACATGCCTAAGAGCCCAAAACTACTCAGAAATATACAGATAGGGAAATCTATCTAATTCTTGCAAATGAAACCTATTTGCATACATCTACAACATACATGAATAAATACAGAAAAAAATCCAGAGAATAACCATTCATCACACATAGGAGCACAAACACCTCATATGTAGGAAAAAATTCTTTTGTATTATATCTAAATGTATCTGTACAAATATTTACAAAGGCTAGACTGCAACAGAGTCTTCAACAATTTATCTACTCTCTCTCTCTCTCTCTCTCTCTCTAATCATCTCATCCATCTTGATACAATGCGGACATTTTTCAAAAGAGGGGCTCCTCGAGCCTTCCCTCCATCTACCTACTCACATTGAATTACATTGAATTGTCATCTAGTCTGAATCAAATCTAGATCCATCATATTGTCATCCATTAAAGGTGACTCTATCTATTACGACAACTTGATTGTACAAACACAATGGCTCGATTTTCCTTGAGTCATCAAACATTCAATTACATTCAATTCTCATTCAATTACTATTACAGGAGAATCCCCCTATGGACAAGTGGATCCCTCTTGGATACTAGACCCCTATAACCAAGACAGAAAGGTGAAAATGTTAAACATTGACATTCATTCTAATGAAGCTAAAGTAGTTGAGGAATAAGAAGAAAGGAATATAAATACCTTTAATAATGTTTGTCCTTTCTCGATCCAGGCTGATCTTGATCTCCAAGTTCTTCAGAAAGTCCTACAATCGAAGGAACAACAACGTAAAAAAATACTTCCTATTCCTACCATGATTAGCTTCAAAATAGATCTATCAAAAAGAACAAATTCATGAAACATACACGAATTTGAAGGAAACAAGCCAAGAACACACACACACACACACACACACACACATATGTATTATTGAAAATAGAGCAAAGTGCTTACAACCATGATGTAGATGTAGTAGCTTGACCAAGCTCTCTTTGTACAAATCCTTGCTCAAAATTTCCACGATCAGAATGATTGTAAATTCACTGATATATTCCTTATGAGATCATAATTTTGATGCCTTCAATGTCTCCCCTTTTCACCATGAAGAGGCCTCCTTACATAGACTTACAGAGGCATAACCATCTTAGAGATTCTTGGGATAGGTTGAGGATATTTCTCGATCAGTTGTGGATCCTCCCTAAGATCCAACCTTGACCTTAGATTCTAATCTAACAAACTCCAGAGATGAGGGATATTTATCCTTGATTTTCCTCAACAGTCCAAAATTCTCTCAAACATGCTAGCACTCCCTTAAAATGGGGCACAAAGTGTTGCAATGCTCCCCCAAAGGAGGTCAAGGAGCACTGGCACTCCCTTATGATGGACAGGGGAGCATTGGCACTCCCTGATAGTGGGTAGGGGAGCGTTGGCCTCCAAAAATGACTTTTGAGTGGTTTTTTCCATGGTAAAACTCTTTGTACTCCTTGTCAAGTGATTTCTCCTTCTTAAACTAGTCTTTGAAGGTGTCTTAAGTTTTCTTGTAATGTCGTTTGAGACACGACATAGGAAATATGACAACATGATGTTTGCGACACTTGTGACACTTAAGGCTAAAATGCGACACTTGCGACACTGGTAATGATGACAATAGGTCATCATTGGAGTGAGTAATTTTGATGTGTAACAATTACATCAAATATTTTAAATTTGGGTTTAAAATGAGAGGGATGGCTCCTCTCTTTCCTTGGAACCCATTCCTCCTTGAGCGTTGATGCATTTCCTTGCTAGAGTTGATGAAGTAGAGTGATGCGCCTTCATCATACTCTTGCACTGACAAAATCACGAGCTCCTACTGATGGATCCCCTACTACTGAGGTTTTGATCCTCCAGGATCCCAAATCTGAATTTGGAGTTGTACATCTTCTCCTCTTCCATGTTGCTTCTATTGTTGCTACTCTGCTGATGTAGGATCTCCCCTGTTTAGCTTCCTCTTACTACTAACTATCTCTTCTGATTATATTGTCGCTGACCTTCTAATTTCTACTATCACTCTGTTTAGCTAGTCTACTAGATGGCTCCTCCTTTGCAGTCTACTCTGCTACATCTCTTCTTCATCAGTTTCCAACCTGTCCTATTGGAAAAGTTGAATCTGCACTATTACGCTTTCCTCCATGGATTCCATTCCTTCACACAAATCAATGGGAATATCAATCTGATCTCCTATGATGTTTCTATCTCCTGTGGCACTATCTTGCCACTCGACTGCAGGTCCAAATTATGCATCCATTCTACTGAGATTCATCTCATCCATCTCCCCTGACAGTTCTCCTTCTGTCAGCTCGTCTGCCTCTTCTTGTGCTGGTATAAGCCCAACTTCATCCAACTTCTCCGTAGGCTAGAATTATTCTCCATTATTCACAATTGCATCCCTCTATCAGTCTTCTTTTGTGCTTGGATTGCTCAACCAATCCTCCAACATCTTCAACTCTTTCTCCCATTGAGTGATAATCTGATCCGAATGCTCCTCTTATTCTTCCACCTTCTGGGAAGATGTTAATGTCTTCTCCTTCTCCTCCTTCATGAAAATATTGTTTGGTTGTCTCTCCTCTGCTACACCTTAAGAACGTGCACTAGCCTATATTGGGCCTCTTGGAAGGAATATGATGATTCCTCCAATGATCAGAATGTGCCTCTTATCCTCCTCCTCTGTTAGCACTGCTTGTTGATATGAACTCTTCTCTCTTGAGTTCATGAGACTCTCAGACAGTCTCATCTCCATTTCTTTTAGTACTCCTTGCTAATATGAACTCCTTTTTGAGCTCCTGAGACTTTCAGACAGTCTCACCTTATCCTCATTTCCCTCCTGGAAATTTGAGGTTTTACTCCTTCCCTCTTGGAAGTTTCTTGGCAGTTTATGAGATCTTCAACTGATCTCATCTCATTTACCTCCTAGAAATACGAAACTTCATCATTGAGGTTCCTTCCATCCTCTAGTTCACAAATGTAAACCATCTCCTTTTCTGTGGTACTAAGGTTTTCAGCATGCCTCAACCACCTCCTCAAATTCTACCTCTGCCTTCTGGAAATCATTTGTTGGATAGGCCACTTTACTTTTCTCTTCAAGGACCATTCATACTTCCAGCTTCCTTGTGCTTCCTGCTGCATCTTCATAATTAGCCTGTTGATCTCTTCTATCATCTCCTATATCTCTTTGTCTGTCTACTCTTTGCTCACTTGCTGGTGGCCTCCTTGAGATTTCTTCTTATGGCCTTCAATATCTATATTTCACCTCTTCCTTCAAGAATGCAACCGATTCTTCTCCTTCATCCCACCTATTTGTCTATTGATTGGTGCACACTTGCAAGCAGACCTTCACAAAACATTTCACCCTCATTTCTCCTCTTTCAACTGCTATCTACAGAAAAAAATCAGGCTCTGATACCACTTGATGTAGACCCCTTCCCTCACCTTGGGTCCACTCGAACTCCCGGTCAAGGATCATTCTAATTGGGAGCTAGATCAACTCATCAGGCTCTTTCTGAAACCCTTGTTAATGTTCACATGTCCTCAAATTTCATGTGTAGGTCCAAACATTGAACCTGTGGGCTCTACCTAATCCCCTTCTACTTTGAAATGATTTTTAGCCCCTAGCCCTCTTCCTCAAGCCAAATCCTCATGTGGCCAAAGACTGTGACCAGGTGCTAGTCAATATTGCACTATTTCGTTACTTTGGTGATTTCTACAAGCCCCTTTTCTTTTAAAATAAAAATTTTCCTTCAGCCCCTTTTCTCAGGCCAGTTCCTCATATGACCAAGGGCCATGACCAAGGAGTAACCCAAATGGCTCTACTTCAGCGCTTGAGCTTTGATGATCTATGAATGCATCTAGCACACGCAACATTCATAAAGTGTCGATCATAAAAAAAGGCATATCATACGGCTCTGGTAATCCCTAGATCAATGGCTCCTATGCCTCTTTCACACCTCAAGCTTTGACGATTTTTCCCTGACGCTTCTCCAAAAAATTCCACAATCATCGAATCGGTGAACCCACCCAAATGTTAGATCGACGACTCTCCGGCCTCAACAAATCAACGATTTAGATCTCCCCTTTTGACCTTCATTGATTTCCTTTGGTCATACACACAGACAACCTTTCATGTATTATGAAACCAAAACTATGAAATAGATCTCCTTCCTCCACGTGTCCCCTTCCTGATCAACGACCAGGATGCCTTCGGGAGTTCAAAAGTCCTCCCTGTCTATGTGACGATTCACTTTCACTGAAATTCCAAGTCCCCAAACTATGGATATTTTTCCATGTGTCCTCTCCAAATGGGTGGTTAGGATTGACTCCGGCCTTCGAGCCCTTGGGAGTCCAAGAAACACTATGCTCTATATTCCCCGGAGTGATAAACTTCTAGATCTACTGCCACGTGTCCTTCTAGTGATGACTGGTCCAGATCAACTCTACTTACTCTATTCTCTTGGAGTATTTACCCTCCAAATATCTTAATATGGCGACACGTGTCCTCTCTAATGGACGACCCACATGACTTCGAGACTCTGGGCTTCGAGAGTACTAGGTTCTCCAATGTGATGTTCTTCTAAACCTCCGAACTAATAGAGGGTCTAATCTTCTACCACGTGTCCACTACTTTGGATGGCCTGGATGGGCTTCGAACTTCTAGCCTCTTGGTATTCTCACCCCAACACAACTTAGATACTCGAAACCATGAACTAACGAAGCTCGGATCCATGCACCACGTGTTCGTTCCAATGGAAGACCGATATTCACTCCTGCTCCCAGCCCTTTAGGTATTTTTGACACAAATCAACTTGTTTCCTTTGAAGTAATGGAATTCTAGACTCCTCTATCTATTGCCACATGTCCTCCCATTCAATGGTGAGGATCTACTCCTCCCTTCAGTGCTTCAGGGGATTTGAATCCTCCTAAGCTTTATTCTTCTGGAGTGTCTTGTCCCTGGACCACGGGATCTGGTGACACCTGACCATCGAGAATGATGGTAGAGATGGGCTCCACTACTCCAGGATTTGAAATTTTTTCCTACTCCAACACTGTGTGCTCCCATAGTACTAAAACTCCATTCCTCACGATCTTCTAACACATGTCTCCTACACCAACAACCTAGATTCACTACGGGACTTCGGAGCTTTGGGAGTTCCCTATACTCCACACCTTTGTTCTTTCAAATTGTTGATCTTCCAAATACACACAATCCATTGACACACATCCTTACAAATGGACCGTCCTGATTGATTTCAAACTTCCATACTTTGGGAGGCTCATCTCCTCTACACCTAAATGTAGAAAACCCCTGGACTTGCGAAGTCCAAAGGATATTGAGGGTTACATCCCATGCAACTTACCTGGATCTGATAGTTGTCGATCCACTAGATCAGATCCTATGGTTGGGATCTATTATCCTCTTACGCGCTCCTCCTTGAGTCTGGATTCAGATCTAATGGTCTAGATATGCTCTCCTACCAAGATCGGTGATTGTTGTAGCTTTTCCTCCCAACGAAGGATTCTTAAATAATTTTCAAAGGCTTCGAGCCTTTGAATCTTCTCCTCTGCAAGCTAACTCCTCAGCCTATGCTGAACCTCTTGAGCTTGAAATGATTTTAAAATTCAAAAGGGTTGGGCCCTTTGAACGTTTCCCTCCTTTAGGGCTGTCAACTTGGCTGCTTCTCGCATTCCTAGATAACACTACTCCCCCTGAGCTTTGATCTTGGAGTATGCTCACTTATTCTCTCTTTGTTCTTCCTCCACAACCTGAATCTTAAAGGGTTCTCAACCTCTGCACTCCTTACATATTTCTCGTGTACAATGGCACTATCTCTCCTGATCTTACAACTCACTCAACTTTTAAGGGTCTTTTCCCTCCGTTCCTGCAAAGGAATTCTTGTGCTCTCCTGACACTCCTTCGCTCTTCCTCCTAAGCTTGACCAACACTTTATCATTTTGTTGGCGATGTGCACTCCTTACACTCTGAGTTTCTAAAGGACTCAAACTTAAGACTTTTTCCAAATGTCTTTCATGCACACTCCTTGCGCTTTCTCGATGCACTCCTTGCATAGCCTTCTCTTGAGTCCTAAACTCTTCAGGCTCACTGGTGCACTCCTTGCACTCCTTACAAAACTTTACTCCAGAGTGTTCAGTAACTCTAGTCCTTCTTCTCCTCCAACAAGCTATCAGAGTGTTTAGTAACTATTATGTGCACTCCTTGCACTATTCCTTCTGAGCTTTAGAATGGTTCTAGCGTGCCCACTTGGAACACTCTTCTCTGAACTCACAACAAAGTTCAAGTGCACTCCTTGCAATGGATTCACATAGTTTCAACACTCTGGTGTACAGTCCTTGCACAATCCTAGGAGCCCAGAACTACTCAGAAACATACAGATAGGGAAATCTATCTAATTTCTGCAAATGAAACATGTTTTCATACATCTATAACATACATGAATAAATATAGAAAAACATCCATAGAATAACCGTTCATCACACATAGAAACACAAACACCTCATATGTAGAAAAAATTGCTTTTGTATTATATCTGAATGTATCTGTAGAAATATTTACACAGTCTAGACTGCAACAGAGTCTTCAAATCTCTCTCACTCTCTTTCATCCTCTAATCATCTCATCCATTTTGATACAATGAGATTTTTTTTCAAAATAGGGGCTCCTCAAGCCTTCCCTCCATCTACCTACTCACTTTGAATTACATTGAATTTCCATCTAGTCAGAATCAGATCTAGATCTCTCCTATTGTCAGCCACTAAAGGTGTCTCTATCTATTACAACAAAGTGCTTGTACAAAGACAGTGGCTCGATTTTCCTTGAGCCATAAAACATTCAATTACATCAAAAAATTTAAATTTGGGTTCAACATGAGAGGGTTGGCGCCGCTCTTTCCTTGGAACCCGTTTCTCCTTGTGCACTAATGCGCTTCCTTGGTAGCATTGATGAGGTGGAGTGATGCTCCTACATCAAGGACCTAACATGGGATCATGCCTAGTGTGCTCTCAGTCCTGTGCAGACCCTTGACTCACCCCCTGGAATCCACCAATGTCAAAGTAGTTGACATGGTAACCCATAGTAAATTTTTCCCATAATTTTCTCAAAAGATATAAAGGCACCTCCTTGTTATTGCAGGGAGGTTTATCAAATACCATGTACCACCTATCCATCCAGTGTTGACTAATTTTTGGGTGGATTCACCAGTCAATGCAAATCTGTTTCTTGTTGAAACTTTAAGTAGTTGCATTAATGCCTATGGTTACAATTAGAGTATCCTACAATTCTGGTAAAGAGCATAATAAATCGATACACTTATCTTCATAAATAATCTTAATATCAACAAACAATAACTAACTTTACACAATATTGAAGCCGTTTAGATGATTTATTACCGAGTCTCCATATTTCATCCTCAGATTGTACAACTTCTTTCACATTAAATTGATACAAAGCCTCTAACTTATTCCATAATTCCTTAGATCTAGCTTCCCCTGGCACATCTAGTAATACTGAATCTAAAAGACACAACCGAATCAAGTGCTCTTTGCTTTCCAACACAACTTTGTCCAATCTTCTATTGATATTATTATATATGCAATACCTAGATCTAGAGTGACTCATTGATCTTTGTCTACCAAAAGATCTTCCATCTTGAGCTTCCACATCTCAAATCTTTTCCCATTAAATATTTTGATCTCTATTTTTGAACTTTTCTCCATTTATTTTCACCACAAGAATCGATACCACATGACTCCCAATGTAAATAGGTTTATCACATACCCAAGCCAAACCCTTAGCCACATAGGTGTCCCCATGAAGAAAATAAATTCTCTGATACCAAATGTAAGTTTTAAACCTTTTTTAGTAATGCAATGCACACACAAATTCTTAATAGAGAAAATAAAACAATTGCAATCAAACATATACAAAAAAATTTACCTTGGAAATTGATGTATCTGATTAACTTAGATTCATTCAAAAGATCTAAAAAACCATGCAAAAACATGAGAATGGAAAATACATCTCTTTTATTCCTTCTCCATCCTAACTATTACAATGGAAGTTCAACCCCTTATAATTACTATATGAGATTTTCGAAAACAACTAATTTTAGAAAATTCTCGCATGACTCTAAAACTGACCAATAACTAAGAGATAACTAGAGAGAAACTATTTGTCAACGTGTTTTTCTAATGAGGTGTATAAAATAAGAGATAACATATCATTACTAATTTAAAAAATCCCACAAAAACACTAAAACCCCAATTTGAGACCTTATATGATGGAATTTTTCCCTGGAAAAGTGTCAAAACGATGTCCAATCTAAAGATTTAGATTTGTACAACAGTGAAATCTTCGATACACACTTCCCTATAAAATTTCATCTCAAATGGATAATCGAGTCAAAATTTATGACCCTTAGAAATACTTGCATTAGAAATAGAACTCCGAAAACCAGCAACCTATTTTAGAGCCACACCTCTAATTCTATTCATCATGATCCAACTTCATTGTTTAGAATACAATATATATAGGATCCCACAACATAGAAAAAAACACTAATCCATTAACCAAGATTACATTACAACCTTAATTCCTTAAGTGGAGTTAGAAAATGATGGGATGAAATACCATGCACCACTAAACTTCCAAAGGTGGAGAACCACCCTCACTAAAGGGAAAATACCACCAAAAAATTAGGCAAAAACACTCTCAAATTTTTTTTCCAGGGAAAATAGAGGGACCTAGGCTCAACATCATTAGGTTTCCCTTCTCACCCTCATTCTTGGCCAACTAACCATTTGATAGCCAACCAAATGAGATGGTCCAACGCCTTCCTAACTTCATAATATATTGATTGTATTAGGTTATTTTGGTCTTCATACACATGGCCAATATTTAGTTGAGGGTTTCATATACCAGTGGTTTGGCCAATATTCCACATGAGGTAAACCTATTGAATCCATTGAGTTTATATGTGGATCTAATTGACCCTGTGCATTCCAAAACCTAACCTACTAATTCATTATAAGCATAGGCGGTAGATTTAGTAAAGGCATCCGTAAAAGATACAAGACCAATAATGGTAGAAACATAAACACAGGTATAGTTGGACGAGGAAGATACCATATTCTCCAAGAGTAGATAAGACAACATCTTCAATAGGAGAACCCATCTAATAGACTGTATCCTCAAAAAAATTGATTTGGTATATCAAGTCTTGGTTTTGGGGAAAATTGGTTTGAATCCAGACCAAATATAAGGAGTTAAAATGTTTCTGAAAAGGGGAGACTAAGAGGATGAGGTAATAGTGCAATAATGAATGTACAATAATGAAAATTTGGATGTCATAGATGATAAAAACTGAGGTCCAAGAACTGTAAGGTTTAGGAATCGACGGTTTATTCCACGGACCCCATGGATAATAAAAGGGAAAAATGAAAATACAAATGGGAACAATGAAAAGGGTAATGTTGTTTTGAACATAGACCAATATAATAGACTTGAATTCATAATCAAGTATCAATATGAAATTTTTTTCATCATCAAATCTTATAGTCTAGATGATGTTCACAAGAGCATAAAATATAGTGTCGGATAGGATTCAACGACAATGAATGAAGAGAGGACACAGTTATGAATAATAAAATGTTTTCTTCAATTGCATTCAACATGATTGATATTTTACTTTCATATTTTTATTTCTTCTCGTTATGGATTCTTTCTTCCCGTTTTCCAATCTCTTTGCTCATTCAGGATAAAAACATGACCATGGTGTGTTCCAATGGGCACAAATCATGCCCATGGTCGGTTAAAAATGGTATACATAGGAACACGCACACATCCTTAGGAATGCACACATGTTCCTGCCAACAATCGAAATTTACCAAACCTATAGAATCAGGAACACGTCTTTGTTCCTAAGAATGTGGACGTGTTCCTATTGACCCCCTTACCACTTTTTCATCCACCAACTATTTACACACACCCAGAGAGGGTATCATCAAATCCCTTCCCACTCTCAACACTTTTGGATCTACATTGTTTATTGTAATTCCCTTCTTTTACACATCTCCATCTTACATTTATGAATTTTTCTGAAGATTTAGATCTTCCTATAGATTTAGATTTCCCACTTGAGGACTTATTTTTATTTTTTTCCTAGGAGCGTCCTCTTACAAATAAGGCATTTGTGCTCCGACTTTCCATGTTTTTCCTCCTCATATTCTCTGACAATAAGGATGAGACCATGCCACTGAAACTTTAAGTAATTTCATTAATGCTTAGGGATACAACCAGAGTATCCCATGAGTCTGGTAAAGAGAAAAATAAATTGATACTCTTATCGTCATAAAAAATCTTAATATCAACAAACAATAACTAACTTGCCACAATATTGAAGGCGTTTAGATGCTCCATTAACAAGTCTCCATATTTCATCCTCAGATTGTACATCTTCTTCCATAGGAAATGTTTGTTTACTAGGACTTAGACTGAGACAAAGACTCTAAATTATTCCATAATGCCTTGGATGTATTTTCCCGTGACACATCCAATAATACTAAATCTAAGAGACACAACTGGAACAAGTTCTATTTGATTTCCAATCCAACTTTGTCCAATATTTTGTTGACATTATCATAGGTGAAATACTTGGATCTAGAGTGACACATTGATATTTGTCTACCAAAATATCGTCCATCTTGAGCTTCAACATCTCAAAACTTTGCCCATTAAATATTTTGATCTTTATTTTTGAACTTTTCGCCATTTCGTTTCACCACAAGAATTGATACCACACAACTCCCATTGTAACAAGGTTTATCATAGACCCAAGCCAAACCCTTAGCCACAAAGGCATCCCCCTGAAACTAATACCGTCTCTGATACCAACTGTAAGTTTTAAACATTTTACAATAATGCAACGCACACACAAATTCTCAACATAGAAAATAAAACAATTGCAATCACACATATACACAAAAATTTACCTTCGAAATGGATGTAGCTGATTAACTTAGATTCATTTAGAAGATCTAAAAAACCATGCAAACACACGAGAATGGAAAATAACTCTTTTTTATTCCTTCTTCATCCTAACTGTTACAATGGAAGTTCAATGCCTTATAAGTACTATATGAGATTTTCAAAAACAACTAACTTTAGAACATTCTCGCATGACTCTAAAAATGATCAATAACTATGAGATAATTAGAGAAAAAGTATTCGTCAGCTCGCTTTTATGGCAAGGTGCATAAACTAAGAGATCACTGATAATTACTAATTTAAAAAATCTAACAAAAACACTAAAACCTCAATTTGAAGCCTTATATGATGGAATTTGGCCCAAGAAAAGTATCGAAATGATGTTTGATCTAAGGATAGAACTCTCTTCCTTGTAAAATTTCATCCCAAACGGATAATCGAGTAAAACATCATAACCCTTGAAAATTCCTACACCATAAATCGAACTTGGAAAACCAACAACCTATTTTAGAGCCACATTTATAATTTTGTTCATTGATTATGCAGAAACATTTGCACCGGTAGCTAAATCCAACTTAACAAATGAGAAACAAGAACCGACTCCCAACACCTAGAGATGGGGAAGAAAATCCAATCTTGTTCAACTTAATCAGTGATAATTACAAATATATATACGATGCCATATAATTGAGGAATGATTTAGGAACGGTTTGAAACGTTGAGACTGTTGGAAACTAATCACCGTCAAAGAAACTAATTCTCCATTATTCTATGTTTCCCCTTTAATGGAGAAAGGATTGACATCCACACCTAACATCTATCTAAAGGGTTCAAATTTGATCTTCCCAAGAGGCTTAGTGAAAATATCAACAACATTTTCACTAGTATTACAATACATTAAAGAAATGTCATTAGACTGCATCTTTTCTCGAACAAAATGGAATTGAGTATCTATGTGCTTTGTCATTGAATGATAAAATGGATTATTTTCCAACTTGATTGAGCTCTGGTTATCGCATTTGATTATCATAGCTTTCATTTGTTCTTATCCAACATCTTGAAGTAGTCTTCTCAACCAGACAACTTCACAAGTTGTTGCACACAACGCTTCGTATTCTGCCTCAGTGGATGACAAATATACAGTAGGTTGCTTCTTATTTCTCCATGAAACAATCTTGGATCCAATGCAAAAGCATAACCTGTAGTAGATCTCTGATCATCCAGATTGCCATCCCAGTCAGAATCTAAGTAACCTGTAATCTCAACATCAAATGAATCAGTATACTTAATACCATAATCAATTGTGCCTTTGAGATACTTGAGTACCCCTTTCGTTGCATTCCAATGTATTTCTATAGGTTTAGCCATAAAATGACTTAACAGACTAACAAAGTATGATATGTTAGGCCTGGTTGTAGTGAGATAGTTCAAGCTTCCCACCATCTGGCTATACATTGTATCATTTACCTCCTTCGAACCATCATCACAGTAAAGTTTTGTGTTCTGTTGCATTGGAACATAAGAAAATTTACACTGATCCATTTTAAACTTCTTAAGTACTTCTCTGACATATTTCCCTTAAGACACAAAGGTTTGACCATCATTTCTCTAGACTTCAAGACTGATACAGTAATGTAACTCACCAAGATCTTTCATTTCAAATACCTGTGACATCTGCTTCTTAATTCCACTAATCAATTTTTTTGAATTTCCTGTAATAATTAAATCATCAACATATAAGGAAATTAATACCGTGTGCCCCTTTTCATCAAACTTGGTATATAGATTTGGATCACTTTTTCTCCTCATAAAACCCTGTTGAAGAAAGAATGAATCTATATTCTCATACCATGACATAGGTGCATGTTTCAGTCCATACAATGCTTTCTTTAATTTACATACTAAATGTTCTTGACCACTTTTCACAAACCCCTTTGGTTGAGTAAGGTAAACCTCCTCCTTTAACTTGCCATTCAAGAAAGCAGACTTAAAATCTAATTGGTGAAGCTTCCAATGGTGTTTTGTGGCTAGTGCAATTAACATTCTTATAGTGTTTAATTTAGCTATTGGTGCAAATGTTTATGCATAATCAATGCCCTCTTTCTGTGAATACCCTTTTGCCACCAATCTGGCTTTATATTTATCTATACTACCATATGCTTTGAATTTAGGTTTGTATATCCATTTACATCCTATGGGATTTTTATCTTTAGGCAATTCAGTCAATTCCCATTTTTTTTTTTTCATTATAGAGCCACATTCTTCCAACATTGCTTCTCTCCACTCTTCATGTTCATTAGCTTCATTAAAAATCATGGGTTCTATAACATTTGAAACATTACTCATTAGGGCGTAATCTTTATATTTTTCAAGTGGTCGAACCTATCGTGAAGATATTCTCAATTGGTTGGTGACTTCTTCTTCGTTTTGTGAAGATTCTTCTTCACTGCTAGATGTATCCATGTCACTGGGTTCATTTTCCTGCTGCTGCTTCTCTTCTTTGACCTCCTCATCTTCAAGAAGTACATGCCATATTTCATGATTGTTGTCCTCATTGTTTCCTTCTGCCTTCTCATGGAAAATTACATCTCTACTTGCAAACACTTTGTGAGTAGATGGATCAAACAGTTTATATGCTTTAAATTATGAAAAGTACCCTATAAAAATACATTTTATAGATTTAGCATCAAGATTCTTCTTGTACTCCTTTGGAATGTGTGCAAAAGCCTTACACCCAAATATCCTCAAAGATTCGAAAGGATATTTATGATCAAGACACCTTGTTGGACTTCTTTTCTTTAAGTAAACAACAGTGTTAATGGCCTTAGCCCATAAAGCATTTGAGAGATTCTTACCTTTCATTATACTTCGTGCACACTCCACCGGATTTCTATTTTTCTTTTCAGCAACTGTGTTCTGTTGTGGAGTGTGGGGTACTATAAATTGTTGTACTATTCCATGATCTTTGCAGTGCTTGATGAATTTCCCCGATCTGTACTCTCCCCCTTGATCTGAGCGAAGGATTTTGATGGGTTTTCCTTTTTTCTTCTCCACCATGTTTTTAAATTCCTTAAAGTATTCAAAAACATCACTCTTTTTCCTAAGGAAATAAATGTTGATACTGAGAGGGAGGTGAATCAGTATCAAGTACAATTTAAAAACCTTTTTCAACTTATACTTAAACCATTCAATTATATCCAATGAGCAATGAACAATAGTATGAGAGTTACACCAATACACCACGATACACCATGCACAATATATGAGAAATAATCAATAGTTTTTGTTCAAGGGAAGTAATGACTTCCAAATGTAGCTACAGCTTCCAAATGTAAAGGGAGGGATAAACCTCCATGAGGAAGATACAATCCTCCATTATCAAGAGATATTTGAACTCTCCATCCTTGCCCCTTCCTTCCACCAAAGAATATATGAGAGATAATAAAACTTTACATTAAATCATCACCATCAACCAATCATCACATAAAACCTAATAATACTTCTTGAGACTTATTCAATTTCTACAATTCTTCAATTCTTGGAGTACTCTGATCCTATAGATAATATTACTCAATGTATTCTCTGAAACTCCTCCAATTTTCACTCCTTGAATCCTCCCCAAAAAGAGGTTATAGAAAGAATGGTAGACTTTATTCAATTCTGGTATGTTCAAAAGACCCAACTTGTACAACATGCCCCACGCGCAATATTTAACATCTGATTTTTAAACTCACATACAAGAAACTACAATCCGTACTCTTTCCAATGTAAGTGGTCCCACTTCATTTGGATTCTATATGAAGAAGTTATGATTGTTTAAACCAGAACACCTGTTTATTGACTAGCTTCATGATTGGTCACAAACCCTATCTTCCACAGAGTGTATTTCCATAATTATAGCGAATCAAGAGCTAAAACTTTTACCAGAGGTACCTTGATATGTCTTCTCAATAATAGAGTGATTTCACCATCTGAATCGTTCTAAAAAAAATGTTATAGCAAAAATGGTAAGATGACCTAAAAATAAAATACCTTAGAACACATCACCAAAAAACTTCGTCAATCCTCAAATATCAAGAGATATTTGAACTCTCCATCATTTCCCCTTCCTTCCACCCAAGAATATATGAGAGATAATAAAACTTTACATTAAACCATCACCATCAACCAATCATCACATAGAACCTGATAATGCTTCCTGAGACTTCTTCAAT
>JZKD02S0456235.1:1240388-1261612 GCA_000966675.3 Picea glauca | reverse complement strand
AAAAAAGATTGGTTTTAGTATTGCAGAACTCCTCTGCAATGATCCTAAAGGTAACAAGATGGTCCACAATTGAATGATATCTCCTAAACCTGGCCTGACCTTTAGCTCTTTTACCATGACTTTCTATCCAAATGCTAATCTTCTTTTCCAAAATAATTCAATAAAGCTTGGCTAAAATCTGGCTAATTATAATGGTCCTATAATTAGAGGGAATGTTTTTATCCCCATTTTTAAAAATAGGAACAATGAGGCTTTGCATCCAACGTTTAGGGAAGCCTTGTTTGACTGCTAAATTGAAGAGCTTGTGTATGTGAGAGATAAGGATTGGCCCTTCAATTTTAAAAATTTCAGCTTGGTAGCCTTCAATGTCCTTAGCTTTCCCATTTGCGAGCCGCTTAACCCCAAACTCTATGTCATCTAAAGAAAAAACTTCTTCCTTTTTCGGGACAATAGGAATGGTTTCCATGGAATTAGGGAACTCGTACAGACTTTTAGGGTAGGAATTTCAGTCCGTTAAAGGAATCTTATTATTTTCTTTAGTATTGCGTTTTAGAATTTGGCTCCAGAACTTTTTAGGATCCAACTTGTATAGTTCTGAAAGTTGCTCTTGCCTTTTATTGATATAGTATATTTTTCCCTTTTAATCAGGGCTTTGTATGTATTGATCTTATCGAGTTGTAAGGGCTCATTAGAAGCATCCCTAATGGATTTCCTAGCAATTTTACATTCTTTATCATACCAAGGGTTGGTTTTTCTATTATTCTTTTTATGGGACACCTCGAAAGAGAAATTGTTAATAGAAGTGGAAAGGGTAGTTGTAAAATTATGATAGAGTTCTTCAATGTTGTCCTTATAAGTTAGGAGGTTTAATTTACTATTTAAATCCTTTAAGAAAATGTCAAATTTACTTTTGTCAAAGCGCAAATTCCTTTGATTATTAGAATTCTCTTCAATGATGCTCCTATGCACGAAAATTTTTAGAGTTAGGGTTAATGGTTTATGATCAGAGTCAGGCTCATGGTCATTTAAAAGGTCAAAAGTTATTATTTGGTTGGAAACAGGGATATCAAATATCACATAATCTACAACACTACTACCTAGCCCATGAATACAGGTCATTTGATTGGAGTTTGACCACTTCATTACTCCATTGCAAATTATTAGGTCTTGAGAGCTGCAGAGCTTGACCAACTCAGTACCAAACAAATTCTCAATTAGGTCTTCAGAGCTTCTTTTGTAGCTATTAGATAAAACAAGGTCTTCATCTAGCCATAAAGGATTATGGTTGGAGTCATCACTTAAAATAGTAGCTTGTTTAATCGCAGTCCTAGCATTAAAGTCTCCTAGCAAGAAGATATTACCTTCATTTTTCAAATTATAAATATCTTGTTCTGAATTATTATAGCCACATACAATCATTTAATTACTTGTTTTAAATTTATTCAAAGTTATTATCCATCAATAATATGGTAAATTATGAATGCACATACAATCATTTAATTACTTCTTTTAAATCTATTCAAAGTTATTATCCATCAATGATATGGTTTTGACATTGAAGTAGTAAAACATTTCATTTTCATTTGTATAACCATGATAGATTAGATTTAGTGAATTTTTAATAATATTTTTCCAATTTTATAAAAAATTCAAAAATGTTTTTCTATATTTTAACTCGAAAACTATATACAATATATGATGAAATGGCAAAACTATATACAATATATGATGAAATGGCTTATGAACGAAGGTATATGGAAATTGAAAATGCTTTTTCAAATATATATAGCATTTACTATATTATAAGTTTGTTTTTATAAATAAAATTACATAGTTTTCTATTTAAGATTATTTTTTTTAAAGTTGGGGTGATATTCCTAAAAGCTTTAGTTCAAATTTAATACTTGATAATGTGTGACTAACTCACGTTGTCGTAGTTGATACCCAGTCGGTTACAAAAGGATGTTAACCGGATGTGGCATATGTTGTCGTAGTTGATACCCAGTAGGTGAGCCGTCCCATACTTAAACAAAGTTAACAGTGTGTAACCTATACGGGGAGACTGGCAATATGCTGCAGGGAGGCAGTATTCATTCCCTCATTTTTTGATATACAACACTGAAAGGGAAGCAGTCGGTGATTCAGTATAACAACAAAATACAGTTATTGGCTTGTAATCTGATTAGGCGAAGGGAGATTCTCGGATGGCCGTGACTACAGCAAAAGAGAACAAAATGAATATATGTCACTGGTCATGTTTTGTGTGATTCTAAGACGATATGAGATAAAAAACACTCTCTTTAATTTTTTAACTTATACTTATATTAGATTTCAATTTAAAAATATCTTTCACATTATGGGCTTTTCTAGCCTTCTAAGTTATCAAAACAATCATAATCTTGGAATATTTTTCTCACAATTTTAAAGAAATTGAAATAATCTCTTACCTTCTTAAGGTCCAATAGACCTATTGATCTAAGTGGTGGTTATTCACCACCATCATCATCATAATATAATTTTGGAGTAATATGTAAAATTGTTTTTAAATGTAACGAAACAGGTTAAGATAAAAATAGAGACAAATTCATAACCAAAGACAAATGTCTCACACACCACTTGATTTCATTACTAAGTTAGCCGATACATTTATATCATTGCAAGAAAATTCTAGATACAAACATGGTGGATCTGGTGGATCTAACATTCTTATTATAGCAAATACAACTCACACCTTCTAGATCTATGACAACTCACACCATCTAGATCTATGACAACTCACACCAATAAATCATACTTTGAAACTCACACTCATTTCTACATTAATCCAACACCCCCCCCTTAATGGAGAAATGAATTATTTATAACACCTAACTTGTTTCTAAAGACATCAAACTTGATCTTCTAATACCTTTCTTAGTAAATATATCAATGACATTATCACTTGTATTACAATAAATCAGATCAATTTCCTTGGACTCAATCTTCTCTCTCACAAAGCGGTATTGTATCTCAATATGTTTTGTCCCAGAATGAAACACTAGATTATGTGCCAATTTGATAGAACTTTGATTATCACAATTGATGCATGTTGGTCGTTTTTGTTTCTCTCCCATCTTCAAGAATTTGCCTCAACCAAACTGCTTCACAAATTGCAATGAACAAGGCTTTGTATTAATCTTTTGTTGAAGAAAAACAAAAAAAATGGTTGTTTCTTTCTACTCCATGACATGACCTCCGATCCTATATGGAATACATAGCATGAAGTAGATCTTTTGTCATGATGATTTCCTTCCCAATTTGAATAAGAAAAACCTGTCAACTCAACATCAGATTCATTAGTATACATAATACCAAAATTAATTGTTCATTTCAAGTATTAGAGGACTTTCTTTGCAACTTTCCAATGGATTTCATAAGGATTAGCCATGAACTAACTAAGGATGTTGATTGAATATGCTATGTCTGGTTTGGTAGTGGTGAGATAGTTCAAACTTTCCACCAACTGATGATACAAGGTACCATTTACCTCTTTAGTTTCATCATCATTGGATAACTTAGCATTCTGTTCTAGAGGAGTTTACACTACCTTACATTCACTCATATTGAACCTTTTAAGGATTTCCCTTGTGTATTTACTTTATGTGATGAGTGTTTTATCAGACTCCTTACAAACTTCAAGTCCTAAACAATAATGCAATTCACCAAAATCTTTCATCTCAAATCCTGTGACAATTGACTTTTGATTTCATCAATTAACATACATACACCACCTGTGATGATAAAATCATAAACATATAAGGATATTAAAACAACATTTCCTTCTTCATCTTTTTTAACATACAAGTTAGGATCACTTTTTATTTTCACAAAACCTTTCTGATAAAAGAAGGAATCTATCTTTACATACCATGATCTAGGGGCCTATTTCAAACCATATAAGGTTTTCTTTAACCTGCAAACAACATTGTCTTGTCCCTTCTTTACAAATACTTCAGGCTGAACCAAATAAACTTCTTCCTTTAAATCTCCATTCAGAAAAGTAGATTTGACATCTAACTGATGTATTTTCCAATTATGTTTTATAGCTAATGAAATCAATACTCTAATTGTATTCAACTTAGCTATAGGTGCAAATGTATCTTCATAATCAATTCCCTCTTTTTGTGAATAACCTTTTGCAACTAATCTTGCCTTATATTTATCAATACTACCATCTGCTTTAAACTTGTATTTGTACAACCATTTGCTTTCTATGGGGACTTTGTTTTCAAGAAGATCTACTAACTCCCGTGTTTCATTATTCATAATAGAATCATATTCTTCATTCATTGCATTTCTCCATTCTTCATGTTCTTTAGCTTGCTCATAGTTTACAATTTCTACAACATTCATTACATGGGACATCAATGCATAATATTTATACCTTAAAGGTGATTGTGTTTGTCATTATGACCTCCTTGGTCCTTCACTGCTTCCATATCTTCTTTTGCTTTGTGGTGTTTGTTCTCCACTTCTTGGTGAGTCATGGTTTCTTGAAGTGTCCATAGTGCCTTCATTTCGTTCTTGAACCTGTTCTTGTTCATGTTTAACCATTGCATCTATTTTGACACTATCATCAATGTCATTAGAACTATGCCATACATCAATATCATTTATTTATCACATTTATCTGCATTCTCATGAAACACCACATCTATACTTGCAAGCAATTTATGAGAGTTGGGATCAAACAACTTGTATGTTTTTTTATCAGTACAATAATTGTTGGCATAAGGGTAGACCCAGGGTTCAACTCTTAACAACACACCAAAAAACCCTAACTACTAGCCCTTACGGAAACACCTGCGAAGCAGATGAAATCTCACCCGAAGTAGCAATATGGAGGTTGCAGGACACACGTGTCTACAACCAGAGAAAATGCAAGATGATTTCTAAACAACAACGTAAAATAACCGAGAGTTTCGTAACAATATTATGTTTTTCTTCATGAAGTAAGTTATATCTTCTTATCCTCAACATGAACAATATTAGTGCAATAATAATATAAAAGACAATAAATAACAAAGCATCAACCACATGGAATGACAAAGTTTTACGTGGTTCACCCTCTCCCCAGGGTTACGTCCACAGAACTATGTTTATCGATTAAGTAAATGAAAATACACAATTCTATCTGCACACTCAGTTGTAGATCTGTCTCTCTCTTCTTCTCCCCACGCACCCAGCAGCAGAGTAGATCTTCGCACCTAGATGAAGACCCAAAAATACAAGAATACACTAAAATATAACACTTTTACATGTCGATATCACTATCACCCCCTTTATAAACTCTTCTAGACCTCTATTTATACATTCACAGACTCTTAGAAAACCCTAGATTGAATCCCAGGTGTCAAAACCCTAGGTCCAAATAATCCTCATTTTAAGGACTTCGTCGACCCGTTCTTCCTTCTTCTCCGTGAGGTGATCCAAAGAACTCATTAATGTCTTATTTCTCTTTCTTACTTGTCCATGATCTATCTTCTTTGTTGATTTGTCTTTCTTGATCTTCTCTTTCAACAAATTTCTTTGCTTTACTTTGTTCCTTCTTTTATGCCTCTTTACCCACTTCAACTCTTCCTCAGTTTTTGTGCCTTTTGCACACTTCATACTTTGTATTTCTTCTTCCTTAATCTTCACTTTCTTCCATAATGCATGACTAAGGGCTAAGAAGCCCCCAACACTCACATGTGACTTGTCCTGAGTCACTCAAGGGTTGAGCCTTCTGTATTACTTTGACTGCAGTCTGCACAGATCAGCCTATGATTTTCTGCTATGTCCTTCCCTATCGTGTGCAGACTGTCTTTTCTGTGTCTGGTACCCACTTTCAACTGCACCTAGTATCTAGACCCTTCTTCCTTTTCTTTTACTGCGAGTTGCAAGGCAACGAGTTGTCACAATAAAGTTTCAACCAGATCCCATTTACTAAACCATCCTTCCATTCTTCGTTAAGAGTATTCAACTGCACAACTCCTCCTTCTGTAACATAGGAAACCTCGAATGGCCCAAGCCAATGTGTCCTGAACTTTTCCGGATGCTTCATGAATTTGTTTTCATATAAAAGTACCAAATCTCCTTGTTTAAATGCTTTCTTCTTGATATGTCTATCATGGTAATAATTTTCTCGTTCTTTTTGTACCGATTGATGAAATCATGCAATAAACATGTCTTCCTCTAGTTCCAACAACTGCTCGAGCCTGTCTTGAACAACGTCATTGTCATACATACCTGTAAATGCTGCAATTCTTAAACTAGGAACGAAACATTCCATAGGTACCACTGCGTCCAGGCCATAAACTAACTTGAAGGGAGTTTTCATTGTTAACTTTTTGCAAGTGGTTCGATAAGCCCATAACACTGCTGGAATTCTCAAATCCCAATCATCTCTATTAACACTGCAAATATTCGTCAGTGTTGTCTCCAAAATCTTATTGAAATCTTCAACTGTATCATTTGCTTGTGGTTGGTATTGTGTGCTCTTCTGATGGTGAACTTCAAACTCCTGAGTCAAGGCCTCAATAGTTTTGTTAATGAATTTTGTTCCTTGATCACTCATATGTTCCTTGTTCCTTCAGGCATACAAATCTAGTTATGATATCCTCAAAGATGAACCATGCAAATATAGCTTCACTATTGTATTTAACTGATCTTGCTTCTGCCATCTGGTCAAATATTCTGTAGTAGTGATGAAATATCGAGCTCCTGTGCGCTTTCCTAGTGGGTTGATAGGTCCCACAAAGTCAATATCCCATTTCTCAAATGCCAAATTTAGCTGAGGTGCTAAGGGAATATCATCCCTTCTAGAGGGCTTCCCTACTCTTTGAAATACATCGCAGGCTCTGTAGTATTCCTTAGCATCCTTATGTAAAGTGGGCCACCAGAGGCCATCTTTGAGAACCTTATGCATTGTTTCTTTCCTTGCATAATGTCCTCCTGTGATTCCTTCATGTGCTTATGCAAGAATCGATGGTTTTTCTGACTCCATAACACATCTTCTTAAGATCTCATTTGGTCCCATCTTATATAACTGTCCATCTATAAGTTGAAAATTTGCAGCATGGACTACCAACTGTTTCTTCTGAATAATTGTATACTCGTGAGGTGCCATTCCCGTGGACAAGAACTGGACTATCTCGATGAAGTGATCATCGACTTTATTGATGGCCAACAACTGTGCATATGGTAGTGTATCATCCAAGATGGTAGGTTCCTCTCCATTTTCTAACCTGGATAAGTGGTCAGGTCCCTTATTCATTCTTCCTAGCTTGACCACAATCTCAAAGTCATACTACTGGAATAATAATATCCATCTGCATATTATTCCCGCTAACACTGGCTTGTTGACTAAGTACTTCAATAAAGAATGATAAGTAAACATCTTAAAATGCCCTCCCAACAAGTAGTGTCTAAACTTCTGCAGCGCATATACCATAGCTAAGCCTTCTCTTTCAGTGGTAGTATAATTCATTTCATATGTAGAAAGCTTCCTGCTAGCAAAGGCTATAGGGTGGTCAATATATCCTACACCTGGCTGTGCTAAAAATGCTCCTAATGCAATGGATGAAGCATCGACATGAACATGGAATTCCTTAATCCAATGTGGAAAAACCAAAATAGGTGCAGTGACCATTTTTTTCTTTAATGTGTCAAAGCTCTGTTGGCATTCCTCTGTCCATTGAAACTTACTATCATTATTTAATAGTTTCTCCATAGGTTATGTTATCTGTGCGTAACCCTTAATAAACTTTTTGTAGTATCCAGTGTGGCGCAATGCAGTGCACAACTGTTTAACCAAAGTAGGAGGAGGTAGATCAACAATGATAGCAATCTTGGGGGGATCTACCAACAACCCCTACTTACACACAATGTGTCCTAAAAATACTCCAAAAGGTGAAAATAAAATACACTTCTTTAGGTTCAAGGAAATTTGACATTTCTTGCACTTATCCAACATTAGTCTCAAACATTCAATATCATTTTTCAATAGACTAAAAATGGTCCAATCATCAAAGTATGCCTCCAAAAAATTATGTAAAAATTCCTTAAATGCTTCGACCACCACCCTGGAAAAGATGGTTGGTGCATTCTTTAAACCAAAAGGCATCGCAGTGTATTGAAAAGAACCCCATTCTGTTGCAAATGTAGTCTTATGTCTGTCCTCCTTAGCAATTTTGATCTAGTGATAGCCTGAAAATCCATCTGTGAATGATTAAACTTCCTATCCTCCTATATTATCTATAAATTCATCAGTAAAAGGTGTAAGAAATGGATCATGTAAACATGCATCATTCAATTTCCTTAGATCTACACAGATTTTGATTTCTCCTATCTTCTTATCTTGGACCACCATAGGGCTGATCCATTCAAATTCTTCGATTGGTTCTATAATTCTTGCTTCCAACATTCTATCTAATTCAGTCTTATATTTCTTCTTGTACTTGGGATTCAGTCTGTAGGGATTCTGCTTGACAGGCCTTGCATCTACTTTCAAAGGAATCTTCATTTCTCCCATGGGCCCTTTAATTCCCTTCATGTCCGGAAACTTGGTTGGAAACAAGTCCTGATACTCATGCAATAGTTCTGTAATCTTACTAATAGTAGAATCATCCCAATAGTCTCCAACATTTTCCAACTTAGGTGCTTTCTTTGTTCCAATATTAACCTTGTTAATTTTAACGGGCTTCCCAACAAAAGGTAATTCAATCCCTAGCCCTTCTATATCTCTTTGTCCTTTAGTTTCTGAAATGTTCACATTCCAAGGGTCATCATCCTCATCAACATTAATATTATAACAGCCCTATAACCGCTAAAGAGGCACAGTCCATTCATCTTCTTCTTGTTCAAGAGGTGGGTTAAGTGCCTCCTCAAAGACCTTCTGTCTTAAAATTTGTAAAGCCTAATCTACTGTGGGGTAATGAATTTCAAATAGGAACATGGCTATAAAATTCTGGGTCATACCATACCAATCTGTAGTGACTAAGCGCAGTTCTGCTTGAAGATACCAGTTGATAGATGTAGTATCTAAGGTGTTAATGAATTTATGTGCCCATTGTTCTTTAGGAATGCTTCTCCAAGCTTCCTCACAACTTCAGACATGGTCCTTAGGACAACTCTGTCCTGTGTATCGAACTTCGAAATCTTCATCTTGGTCTGGAAAGGGCATTGTCAACAAGGTGCGACATTGT
Organism: Picea glauca; assembly: GCA_000966675.3. NCBI lineage: Eukaryota > Viridiplantae > Streptophyta > Pinopsida > Pinales > Pinaceae > Picea > Picea glauca. The sequence continues at coordinate 1,252,388 of JZKD02S0456235.1, read as the reverse complement.
ACCCACTCTGCAATGTTCTTCTTGTGTGTTTCCCACCATATAGCTGGTGTTGTTTTCAAAGATTTATCTAGTGCCAACAACCTCTGTTGTATTGGTACAATTCCTTCAAATTCAAATAGAAATGTCTCTAAATTATTCAATCCATCGAATGTAGGAATATTACTTACTTCTATGCCAATCTAGTGAACTACCTTAGTCAATCTATCTGTAATATACCAAATATAAAATGTATGCAGAACTGAAATAAAATGCTAGTAATGGTAGAATAACAACAATATAACCAAAACATTCACCAAAATAACATTGAAATGATATAAGAATAACAACAGAAATAGCACTTTGAATTTGAAAGCAATGTTCACGGGCCTCTTCAAGGAAGCAACCTCCAGTTGAGCAGAGCTCTATTACAATAATATCCAAGCTAGGGTTCTCATACTCTCGACTCCTATTTATACTAAAAAGAAGCATCTAGAGGAAGATCCTTCCAGAAGCGAAAGCTTCTATTAGGTATTCTTACATCCGCCTTATTCTATTTTATTGAAAGGCCTTATTAATATTGACCTTTATTACATCTGAATATATTGTTCTACCTATGTGCGGGTTAGGACCCTAACATGTCCTCCCCCTTAAAAACAACCTTGTCCTCAAGGCTTGAGATGAGGAAATTGTTGCAGAATGGTAGCTGGTTCCAAAGTGGTGTCTGTTGGAGTTGTATCTTTCCACTGGACTAGCACTTCCTTGATGGTTCTTTGATGTAGGCGACGCTCACGCTGGTCCAAAACTGCTTCTGGATGTAGCCAAATGGATCCTTTTTTAGCTAACTCTAGAAGGTTGGTTTGAATTTGGCACTTAGCTCCACTCACCTTCTTTAAGCATGAAACATGAAAAACAGGATGTAGCTTCGAAAGGCTGGGAAAAGCTAACTGATAGGCGACTTGTCCCACACACTTGAGTACGATATAAGGACCATAAAATTTGGGTGCTAGCTTCTGACAATGCTCGACCTTGAGGAAAGTTTGCTTGTAAGGTTGCAGTTGAAGAAACACCTGATCCCCTTCTGCAAATTGACGTTCAAAGCGACCTTGATCTGCCTGTTTCTTCATGGAGTTATGTGCCATGACCAAATTCTCTTTGAGGGTATGGAGAATATACTCTCGAGCTATAAGTGTTAGGTAAACCACCTGGACCTTCAAGGCACCCGATAAGTATGAGAGAACTGAAGGTGGCTTCTATCTATATACCGCTTCAAAAGGAGTCATGCATGCAACTTATGGTATGAAGTGTTGTACCACCATTCAGATAGGGGTAACCATTGGGCCCACTGATTTTTATTTTTTGAGGAAAAAAACCTCAAATATGTTTCCAAACACTTGTTGGCAACTTTCGTTTGGCCATCAGTCTGGGGATGATAAGCTATGTTGAGATGCAATTCAGTGCCTTGCATCTTGAACAGTTCTTGCCAAAACTTGCTTGTGAAAGTTGGGTCGCGATCAGAAATAATAGAGTGCGACATGCCATGAAGATTGAAGACCTGATCCATGAATATTTGAGCCACCATGGATGCTGTAAATGGGTGTTGAAGGGCATAGAAACGAGCATACTTGGAAAGGCGATCAACAACCACCATGATGACGAATTTATTTCCCGATTTGGGTAAGCCGGTAATAAAATAAATAGAGATATCCTTCCAAATAGCTGGTGGCATCGGGAGTGGTTGTAGTGTGCCCGATGATTTGACTATTTCTCCCTTGTTCCATTGACACACATCACATTCAGCTACAAAACTATGAATTTCCTATTTCATACCATCCCAGAAAAAGGAACGTTTGACCCTGTCATAGGTTTTGGTGAACCTGGAGTGCCTTGCTGTGGGTGTAGGATGAAGCTTAGAAAGTACCGTGGATTTAATATTTGATTGTTTAATTAAATACAAACAGCCTTTGTATCGAAGTTCCTCATGGAGCCAAGAGTACCCTGGGGAAGCTGGAGCCTTGGACTGTAATTGGTGGATCAACTGCAAACTTTTGGGATCTTCTAGCCATTCCTAGCGAACGGCTTGGAGCCAATCTGGTACAATGAATGAAAGAGAAAAAATGGATCCTTCATCTTCATATTTTCGAAAAAGTGCATCCATAAAGACATTGTCTTTGCCTTTCTAATAAATGATCTCATAATCATATCCAAAGAGTTTAGTCACCCATTTTTGTTGTTCTGGGGAAGAAATGCGTTGTTCCATAAAATACTTGAGGCTTTGATGGTCTATCTTAATTTGGAAACGTTTCCCCAATAGATAAGTATGCCACAGATCCACGGCATGAAGAATAGCCAACATTTCCTTTTCATAGATAGATTTTCCCAGATTTATTTCAAATAGTTGCTTGCTGGTAAAGACCAAAGATCGACCCTCTTCCATAAGGACAACACTAATTCCTTTCCCTGAGGCATCACATTCCAACACAAAGGTCTTTGTGAAATCGGGAAGGGCGAGGAATGGAGTGGTGCACATGGCCATCTTCAAGGTCTAAAGAGATTGAGCAACGAATGGAGTCCAAGTGAAAGATTTCTTTTTGAGGAGAGCAGTGAGAGGTGCTGCAATCTTCCCATAATTCTTAAGAAACTTGTGATAATACCCTGTTAAGCCTAGAAATCCATGAAAGATCTTAAGAGTCTTTGGGTGAGGCCAGTATTGTATAGCTTCAATCTTTTTAGGATCCACCCTGAAGCCATCTTTGCCAACCAGATGACCCAAGTATTCTACTTCTGAGGCACCAAAATCACATTTAGACTATTTTAGGAAAAGTTGGTGTTGAGAGAGTAGATGGAGAACTCGATCCACATGAGCAAGATGATTTGTCTAGGTTTTGCTATAGATGAGGATATCATCAAATAAAACTAAGACAAAATGGCGGAGAAAAGGACGGAAGACATGATTCATGAGGCTTTGGAAGGTGGAGGGGGCATTATACAAGCCAAAGGGCATGACCAAAAACTCATAGTGGTCCTCATGAGTTATAAAGGTAGTCTTGGGAATGTCTATCTATTTCATACATATCTGGTGGTAGCCCAAACAAAGATCCATTTTAGTGAAGAATTGGGTGCCACTCAATTCATCCAGGAGGTCATCAATGAAAGGAATGGGGAATTTGTCTTTGATGGTAAGTTTGTTGAGGGCACGAAAGTCAAGACACATTCGCCAAGAACCTTCTTTCTTCAGGACCATGAACACAGGAAATGAGTAGGGGCTCGTACTAGGGCGGATAATGCCTGCATTAAGGAGTTCCTGGACCATTTTCTCAATTTCATTTTTTTGGGAAAATGGGTGACGATACGGACAAATATTGGGAGGAAGGCTTCCAGGTACAAGGGGAATGGAATGATCATGAACACCATGGGAAGGAGGGAGGCCTTGGGGAGTGGAAAAGACCAATTGATGTTTAGAAAGGATGGCTTGGAGGTCTTGCGGTACTGAGGGTGTCTCTGTTGCTTGCATGGCATGGAGTTGGGTGATAACACTAGAATGACCCTTTTTGAGCAGCTTTTCCATGCGATGGGAACTAATGATCTTAGATGAACTGATGGTGATGCCTTGGAACTTATATTGGTGGACCTCCTGGTTGAATTGCATGGGTAAGTATTTAAAATCCATGAGAATGGGACCCAAAGTCCTTAGCCAGTATGCACCCAACACAATGTCATAACCTCCCATGTTGATAGCAAACATATGGGATTTCAGGTGGTATTCACCAATTTGGAGATAAAGATTTTCACAACGCCCTCCACATTTCATGGAACCACCATTGGTAATCATGATTTGGAAATTATTGATGGCATGGATGTAGCAATGAGTTTCTTGGACAATGCGGTGATGAATATAATTATGGGTGCTGCCACTATCAACCATAATGATGACCTTCCGATGCTTGATGTAACTGATTAGCTTGAGGATTTGGGGAGTGGAGAAGCTAGTGAGAGCATTGAGGGAAATGACCAGTTCTACTTCGGGAGGGTCTGAGGGAGGGGTTATGTCAGTGGATTTAGGTGACTTGGACACAAAGGGAGTTTCTTCATCTTCTTCCAAAATCTCCTCGAAGATGGCCATAAAAAGATTTTTTTCTTTACACTTATGGCCTAGGAAATATTTGTCATCACAGTTATAACAAAGGCCTTTGAGTTGGCGTTCAACCATTTCAGCCCTAGTCAATTTTTTGATCATTAGTGGAGTAGAGGGAGTAGTGGGATTTACTAGTTTAGGGCAAGGGATAAAGTAGGGTTTACGGTTTTGAGAAGATACAACCTGTTGTGCTTCTTTATCTCTTTTGGTAACCTCCACCTAACTCTCAGGCCGAGCCATGAGGACATGGGCCCGAATTTCATCCTTGAGGCCTCTTATAAAACACTCTCAGAAAAAGGCATCAGACATGCCCTCTGTTCTAAAAGCCAGGCGCTCAAAGGCAGCTATAAAGTCTTCCATTCTTCCTAATTGTTTTAGCTTTGTCAAATGGCCCAAATGGTTGGTGTGAGTGTCAAAGCATTCATAAATCTCTGCCACAAAGTGTGTCCAAGAAATATACCCTTGACGAGAAGTTTTTCTCCATTGCCACCATTCCCAACATTCTTGATCTAGATGGAGAACACCATACCGAAGTTTGGCCAAGTCATATGTAATGTTGTATAAAGAGAAGTAATGTTCCATTTGGGTTACCCAATCAGTGGGGTCTGAGCCATCGAATTTGGTCACATCCACTTGTGGAAGGCGTAGGTCACATTGAAAGTGATGGTTCTACAAGGTATGGGAATGACAGGAATGGTCACCTTCAGTATGTGGAGGTGGGGAAGAGGAAGGGTTATCTATAGGGATATGCAGTTTGGTGCAGAGTGCTGAAAAAACTGATTCAGGTTGGGTGTGGAGGTCTTGTTTGGTTTCCCCCATTGAGGACTGCAAGGTTGTATTGATGGTGAAAACATTGGCACTGAGTTGTTTCACTTATTGTTGGGTCTCAATGAGGCCATATTGCAAGGTGTTGAAGCGAGATTCCAAGTCTTGGCTATGAGTATGGTCCATGAGGATGAGGAAACTGAAAAGGGGTGGGTGGGGTAATTTTTTTTTTCTTCCGAAAAAATGATATGGATGAATGTGATAAGGGTGAAGAGATGAATCCAATGGAATAGGTCTCAAATAATGGTGAAAAAAATTCAACACTTTTTTTTTTACGGAGTTATACTCCGGTCTGAAGAATACTGCAGAGAGGAAATGCCCAAATGCTTAACCAGAAAGAAATGTGTATTTACTTGGCAACCAAAACATAGTTGTGTGGCAATAGATCTTGTTTGTTTTAATTTGTTTATGTTTTTGTCCCCCAAGGGTTAGGTATTCAAGGGTTCTACAGACAACGGTTGGCCCTGTGCTATAACTCTCTGATATACATGTGGGGTCCAATAGTAGTACTTGACCCAATATCTCAGGGCACTAACTAAGGAGGATAGACCATACCCTTAGCCATACTACCCAACTACCCAGGTACTAGATAGTATCTTCCCGAGTGTTGTTCTTAGTGACACTATAGTATTCAGGCGACCGATTGATTTATCCAAAGAGGGATTTAGGTAATCTAGGCCGATTCGTACATAGGTGTTGTTTGATGCGCTACCACTCGAAGGGGTACCAACAGGGGTTACAAGGGTTGCCAACAGATGTGCGCTTGAGTACCACTTGTATTTCCTGCGTGTATGAATCCCTCAACCACGGGTTTATGCACCTAACGACAGATCTCTATGGATTAAAGACGCTGGAATATGTCTCTACCCTGGAAAAAAAAATTAACCCACACTTTCTGCCAAGGAAAGTGCACTGATACCACTTGTAATATACCAGATATAAAATGTATGCAGAACTGAAATAAAATGCTAGTAATGGAAGCATAACAACAATATAACCAGAACATTCACCACAATAACACTGAAATGATATAAGAATAACAACATAAATAACACTTTGAATCTGAAAGCAATGTTCACGGGCCTCTTCGAGGGGGCAACCTCCAGTTGAGCAAAAATCTATTACAATAATATCCAAGCTAGGGTTCTCATACCCTCAAATCCTATTTATACTAAAAAGAAGCATCTAGAGGAAGATCCTTCTAGAAGAGAAGGCTTCTATTAGGTCTTCTTACATCCGCCTTATTCTATTTTATTGAAAGGACTTATTAATATTGACCTTTATTATATCTGAATATATTGTTCTACCTATGTGCGGGTTAGGACCCTAACACTATCACACCTTCGCGTAGAGACTTCATACATTCTGTTCTACCAATTTTCCAATGCTTCTTTTGATTCCGATGAGCATGCACTTTCACTTCTCCAAATTAGATTTCCATCTGATATAGGATTAATATATTCCTGTTTTCCTACTGTTAGTTTATAGATGTTCTCTAGCTCATAGGTGTTTTCTTCTTCTCTTATAGGTTCTGTGTATCTACGACCTTCATCAGGATCAAAAGGTGCAATGACCCTAAGGCCATCACCTTCAAATGTCATTCTTATCTTTTTCAGATCAACAAAAGTCAAATTTTCAAAAGCCCAATCAATACCCAAAAATGCAGGATAGGGACAACTATCGTCAACAATATCAATCACTTCGAAGTCTACAAATGTCCTCACTTCGTCGATGTCCATAGGGACATGCTCCAGTCTTCCAAAGGGGCTCACTGCCTGTTGATTAGCCATCCTGAACCTAATAAGAGATTAAATCAATTTAGGTTTTCCCATCAATGTCCACGTCTTCTTCATCATAACATTTACTTCTGATCCCAGGTCGAGGACCACATAGTCTATGTCACAGTCTCCAATCTAAGCACTAAGGTGTAATTCCTTGTTTGTCCTCCTTTTCCTATATACTTGATTTACAACTCTACTCAACAGAGGATCTACTCTTCCAATTTCATAATGTCTTATTAGGTGTTGTAGTTCCTTCCCAACTCTTTCATCTTCAATCAAATCAATACAAGTATGAAAGAAGTCCACAAGCTTGCTTACCTATTTTCCTTGTCTATGTGGGGCATACTAATCAAATGATGGAGGTATTTCACATTCCCTTACTCATGTTTGTGCCCAAGATGAAGAAGCTTGTTCACCTACAAATTCTTTTCTCGCTTCTTCAAAAGTATGTTTTTCTTTCCTTAGATCAAAAAACGACACTTTCTCTATAGCTCTTCTGATTCCTGATCCATCTGTAGTCTTTCCTAGAGTCACCCTATCTTCTCCTGTGACAATGCCTCCTCTAGTAATAACAACAGCTCTGGGTTCCTCATCGCGAGGTTCAACTGATATTAGTTGGACTTGCCGGTTTCCACCTCGTATTTCCTGAACTTTAGCTAACAATACTGGACAGTCTTCAATGACATGGTCGAATGAATTACAGTAGATGAACGTAGTACAAGGGTTCTGACAATCCCTTTCCAAATAACCTAGCTAGGCACAGTTATAACAAATAATCTGACCTCAACTTCGACCCATGCCTCCTCCTCATCCTCTTCCTCTGAACCCTCTACGAGGGTTGAAGTTTCCTCTTCCAGGGGAATTGAACTGTGAAACATTCCCTTCTGGCTGAAATTCTCCTTGAATTCTATATGAATCCCTTGACATTTCATGGATGAGGTCATAAGTCCTATAGTCCTTCTCATCATGCCCCATAGATTTACATAATGTATAATAAATATTGGTGGGTGTCTGGACATATTTTTGCATATAATAACATTCACCAGGGTGATTTCTAGTTCTACATACCTCGCACCATGGTAAAGTAGCCTGCTTTAAAGTGTTAAGAGCTCCAGAGGCCAAATATTCACTAAATAACAGACAATTCTACTTGTCATGGCCCTCTTCTTTACATCTGATACACTAGATGTCTTCTCTTTTCTTTTCCTTTGTCTTTCTTCATGTCTTCAACCTGTAAAGATAAACTAGTTAATTGATTCAAAATCTGACTCATACCTAGACTAGATTATCCTATAGGGGCTTCTTCTATTTTCATGGAAATCTCTAATGCTTCATCCTATGAAGTGACCTTTTGTTGCATCATAGGAACTCTAATGTGTGGCAGGAGGGCAACGATGAACCATTTCTCATGGTTTTCTTCTGGAATCTGAAAACTTAAACAACCTGTCAAGGTCTTAAACCTCTGATCAAATTCCCAAACAGGTTTAGTCCCCTTCTTCTTGATTTCCTTCAACTCTGTAATGCACTCTGAATATGACTTAGGATTCTTGAATTCTACACTCAATGAAGCCTTAATGTCATTCAACGGTTTAGTTTGTACAGATCCTGTAACAAACTTCATATACCAACTCAGTGCACGGTCCCTCAAGGTAGTACTAAACTTATCTCTCTTAACATCTTCGTCAATGACTTTCTTAATGATCCATACAACTTCACATAAGAACCAGTGTTGGTCGCGATCCTCATATCCATCTCCTCTAAAAATAGGTAACCTCAGTTCATCTGCCATAGATTTTCCTTGGTTTCTCGATGGAGTCTGTAAAAAACTTCTTGTGACAGTACTTTAAGTGCTCTGATTACTCTGGTTACTCTGGTCACTTGGTCTTGCTAGAACAATAGGAGGAGTAGAAATAATTACTTCGAAAGTAGGTGCAGTACCTGAAGTTTCTATGTTTTCTTGGTGAGGTTCTTTAGTCTCTACTTCCTCTTCCCTTGTGAACTTTGAATACTCTTCATCTGATTTCGTGTTTTCTTGGCGAGGTTATTTAGTCTCTACTTCCTCTTCCCTTGTGAACTCTGAATACTCTTCGTCTGATTTCTTTGCTTCTTCTCCACTGTAGAAATCTTCGGCTTGTGCTAATGGCCTGTAACTCTTCTTAAACAGGTTCACGAGAGGAACCTCTCTGAATGACCTCCCACTGCACATGTGTCCAACCTCTGTGTCACTATCACTATCTGAATTCTTGAACATTATCTTTAAAATCCAACTGATTACTGTATCTTCAAGATATTTTTCTCATGCAATAACATCTTAATGTTCAACTTCAAAATGTGTAGAAACTTTCCTCTAGGTCCCTTGAAGAGATACCTCTCTGCTTGATTATATGATTCCACTCTGTCAATAGCAAATTCAGTAATATACCCTCGAATATTTCTATCAAACCATAGATCCACTTCCCTCGATACAACATTATCAACTTTCTTGACTCTATTAATCAACGTCGATGTCCAAACCATGGGTGGCCTAGATATGATTTCAAACTGAGTGTCTACTAGTCTAGATAACCACTCGTATAAATCCGTATGAACTCTTGGAAATAAAATCTCGTGCACATCAGTAAAGATGCATCTTCCCAACCAATCTTCTTTACTAACGTTAGGGTTCTTGTTCTAAGGTACGACGAAGTCCCTTTCTTGTTCTTCTATCTAGTTCTGAATTTTTGTCTTCTATGGAAACCACCTTGACATTCCCCCAAGAAGATCTTGATTGCGGAAATGGAACCATTTGTTGGCACAAGGGTAGAACTAGGGTTGAACTCTTAACAACACACCAAAAAACCCTAACTACCGGCCCTTACGACAACACCTGCAAAGTAGATGGAGTCTCACGCGAAGTAGAAATAGGGAGGTTGGAGGACACATGTGTCTACAACTAGAGAAAATGCAAGATGATTTCTAAACAACAACGTAAAATATCCCAGAGATTCTTAACAGTATTATGATTATCTTTGCAAAGTAAGTTATATCTTCTTATCTTCAACATGAACAATATCAGTGCAATAACAGTAAATAACAAAGCATCAACCACATGGAACGACAAGGTTTTACGTGGTTCACCCTCTCGCTAGGGTTACATCCACAAAACTATGTTTATTGATTAAGTAGATGAAAATAAATAGTTCTATCTATGCACTCAGTTGTATATCCTTCTCTCTCTTCCTCTCCCCACGCACCTAGCTGCAGAGTAGATCATTGCACCTAACTGAAGACCCAAAAATACAAGAATACACTAAAATATAACACTTTTACATCTCAATATTGCTATCACCCCCTTTCTCAACTCTTATAGACCTCTATTTATACATTACATGACTCTTAGAAAACCCTAGACTGAAGCCCAGGTGCCAAAACCCCAGGTCCAAAACCCTAGGTCCAAATAATCCTCATTTTAAGAACTTCATCAACCTGTTCTTCCTTCTTCTTCATGAGGTGATCCAAAGAACTCATTAGTGTTTTCTTTCGCTTGCTAACTTGTCCACGATCTATATACTTTTCTGATCTGTCTTCCTTGATATTCTCTCTCAATGGATTTCTTTCCTTTACTTCGTGCCTTCTTTTATGCCTCTTTATCCACTTCGACTCTTCCTCGGTTTGTGTGCCTTCCACTCCCTTCATACTTTGTATTTATTCTTCCTTAATCTTCGCTTTCTTCCATAATACATGACCAAGGGCCAACAATAACCAAAAAATATGCACTTACGATGCAGGCCTTATCTTCCTCCCGGGGCTGCTTGACCTCCTGGTCTAGGATCGTTTAAGAACTAGAGTCAGATTGACTCTTGGGGTCTCTAATGATCCCCAAACAAGTTTGCATAACTCCCTTAATTCATGAGAAAGTCCAAACAATACACCCATGGGCTCTTCCTTTTACCATGCCCCTTACCTCTTCAAAATAATTTTTGACAGGCCTTAGCCTCTTTTCTCTCTGGCGAAAACCACATGTGACCGAAGGCTCAAAATGAGGGGCTATCTCCTTCAAGAAATAATCCATAGGACTCCCCTTCGATGCTTAGAATCTTCGAGCTCTGGGTTTCTGTACTCTAGTTCCCCATACTCACGAACTAGCGAAGTCCTGAACATGCCAACACAGATCGATGGTTAAAAACCCTCTGTTAAAATTAATGGTTGGCAAGGATTTTTCCAGACCGGGCTTCCACAAATATTTCATGCATCAACCTCCAGTTCTTCTGGAGTGAAGTACCACCGAACCACCCCCTCAACAGATCGATAGTTTTGAATGATCACACGTGGATGGCACATATCCTTTTTGGATTCTGGTCTCTTGGAAGTCTCCCTTCTCTAGACTTCACATTCCTCCAAACAAAAATGTAGCGTAGTGGATCTCCACCCTCCACACGTCCTTTTTGATATCAACAGTTGATGGTTCTTCGAAGTTCGGGCCTCCTGACACTTTGGTTCTCTCTACTCCTCGATCCCTTTGAAGTTTCCTCTGGCTCACTCCTTGCACTTGTCTCCCTTGATACCTTCTCAACACTAGTCCAAGTGTTGTCCTAGTGCACACCTTGCACAGGTCCTTTCTTGAGTCCTAAACTCTTCAGGATCATTGATGCATTCTTTGCACCTTCCCAATGCACATTTTCAAAGCTCTTCCCCAAAGTATTCATCAACTCTAGTTCCCCTTAATTTTTCCAATACTTCAGAAAAGTGTTGGTACTATACACTCCTTGCACTTCCTGCTCAATACACCCTTGCAAAGCTTACAAAGTATTCATCAACTCTATCTCCTATGCATTTTCCACACAAACTCTCCTCTATAGTGTTCAGTAACTTCGAGGCTCCTTCTGAGTTTGTAATTGTGCTGGTGTTCCCACCTGGCACGTTCTCCTTTGAACTCGAAGTAGAATTCAAATGTGCACTCCTTGCACTAGCCTAAAGAACCCATAATTTTCAGCAAACTCACAAAGTTAGAGAATTATACTTCCCTACTGCAATTGAGACCTATTCATACATATACAACATATAAACACACATAATAATCATTAAAATATATTCAGAAAACGCCCATATAATGCGCAGAGAATTAGATGCAGAAAAATCTTTCTGTTTGTATTAATATCTGAATGCTTAATTACAATATGTGCAGGCTGGATTGCAACAGAGTTTCAACTCTCTTCTCCTCTCCTCTCCTTGGCTTACAATGATTTAAAATCCAAATTTAGCAGCCTCTAATGGGCATATATTACATTCATTTATACATGAGGG
>JZKD02S0456235.1:1211192-1221764 GCA_000966675.3 Picea glauca | reverse complement strand
ATCAGCAGTTCCTTTCCAGTTTGGAAAGTGGTTTGATATTTTTGATGGACAGGCATTTTCCAGTTTGGAAAATGGTCCAGATAGAAAGGTCATTTTTGTAATGAAAATGGTTCGATGGATTGTTGATGTACCATAGACATCAATTTCCCATTGTGGTTAACATGGGGAATGGTCTAGGACAGTCTGTCTTCTTGAGGGTTACTCAAGAAGACTGGTCTGCCTCATCGAACAATCATTCTTTCGAAGCTCACATTTCTTAGCAGTTTCGAAGAATGGTCCGTTTTGGAGGTTGGCGCAGGATAATCATTTCCTTAGGAAATGGTCTGGATAGTCATTCCATAGGGAAGATTCATTATCTCCAGGTTGAACTTTGTTTAGTGCCAGAGGAATGGCCCAGATAGGTGAATTGTCTAGGTTCATCAATCAGGATTGGAATTCCTTAGGGAAGACTCATTCTCTCTAGGTTACACTTTGTTTAGTGTTGGAGGAATGGCCCAGGGTGGGGAATGGTCCAGGCTTAGAAATTAGAAAATTTATTCTTCCTTGCTTGAGAATAATAGTCTAGATATCTCATCATTGATGTTTGACCTTCTGAGGGCAGATGCTCTTCCAGATCTCACAAATGTGAGTGGAATAATGGCACAGATAATTCATTTTATATCATAACATTGTTTCTATGCAGGTTGATATCATATGATTGTTATGAAGACTATATGTCTCTAGACAGTAGATGTGTACTACTATGGTGGATGTGTTCCACTGTTTGTGACTATACGTCACTGATCAAGTACCTGTGTGTTACTTGGTGTGGTAGTGTACCATTGGATTGTAGTTCTGTACTACTATGGATAGACACAATTGTGTTCTATTGAATGATATTGTTACGATTTCCTTGAAGACTATCAACAGTGTTGGAAATGATTGTCAGCGGGATGGATGATCAATGGACATAGATTTCCCAGACGGAAAATGGTTCAGGACATTTATTATTCTAGGACATATGTTTGGATTATAAGAATGGCTCTTGTGTCACTCTGTGGAGTGAGTGAATTATCCAACATCATGTCTAATTACTTAGATGGAGTAAGGTTTCGAGAGATGATGCAACTGATGACACTGATGGTGATGATGGTACTCATGATCTAGCCATGATATAGTCTATACAACTATGTTGATGCTACCGGGTGAATGGTATGTTTGTGCTCAATACCATTACCTGTAATACCTCCCTATCTAGGAGGGAGTGTTGATATTATGGTAGTTGCGGGAGGTATTTACCTCCACATGTAAACCTAACAAGAATAGAATATTTTGGGAAGTAAGAAGAAACCCTAATGAGTTGGTTAATAAACCTAGAAGACAAGTCAACTTAAGAGGATAATTTGTATTAGGTTATTAGCCTCCAAGAGAATAATTCGGTCAGAAGAAATATTATATACTAAGCAAATAGGCACCCATAATGAGAAGTCAGCCCAGGTAGTTATCCAGAATTAGTATAAATACGGGAGGCCAGTCTTCATTCTGGTAGGCATTCTCATAACTATAGAGCTCACTTGTGCACACTGCAGTTAGCCAGTTTGTGCACAAGTTTGGAGGAGACGTTGCCATTGCAGCTGCTGCAGCTAGCGGATTATGTTTTGGATTGGACTATCTCTTGGTTATGGTTTGGACTATCTGATCAACTCTTTTTTGGTGCGCTATCCTTGGAGAAATGTGCGCTACCCTTTGTTTGGCTATCTAGCCTAGGGTTCGCTTCCGAAGTGATTCTCAATCAAGGTTAAGGTGCTCGGAGGGTGGCTTCAGCTTATGGTTGGGTGACAATAGTGATATTGTCTATGGTAAAACGAGCACATTCTAACAGAACTTAGAGATGATGGAGAGGAATTGATCTACATCATGATAATACAACTTATATGATGTAGAAGAATCATGCTAGTACAACTTAGAGATGATGTAGATGATACTCCACACCATGCAAACAAAACTTAGATATGATGCATTTGCATCATGCTAGTATGAATTAGAGATGATACAATGGATGACATGAATTTTTCATTAAATAAAATTGGTCAACTTGAATACATTTAGTTGGTTGCTATGTTGGGTATGTGTTATATTGTTTGCACGAGTAGTAGTGTTTGAGCGCCTGCACTGGGCACGCAGGGGGGTTAGAGGGGGGGTTTCAGGCTGACATATTTTTGCTGGTTTTGGGCCGACATATTTTCGCCGGGCCGACATATTTCCGGGACCACGTGATATTAGGTGGTTTTTCGGCACATGGTTTTTTGTCGATGGTTTTCTATTTTCGGTTAAGGAATTAGGGTTTTGGACTAATCCAGGTCATTGGGTTAGGGTTTCGGATGCCGCTGGATCCTATATGTATATTGTATTGTAAACAGTGTAAAACAATGTATGAATATAATATATGCTGGTTTTCCCGGTTTGGGTTTCTAGGTGAAAAATCTTTGTGTAAAGTTTGTATTTTCCATTGTATCTTTTTCTGTTCTTTTCTGAATATCAGTTTGCAGTAGATATTGTACAAGGTTAGAATTTACATGCTATACCTCCCTAGCTAAGAGGGAGTGTTAATTTTTTGTAACTATGGTCGGTCTTCATAATGTATATATTTGAAAAACAATATTATAGAAAATAATATGTGTACAATACCTATGTGCTACTGTAATGGTTGTGTTCCATTGGCAGTGATTGTTTGTCAGTGGAAATTAGTTGTGTGGTACTACGGTCGTTATGTACCACTAGCGGAGACTATGTGTCTCTGAACAATAGTTGTGTTCTAATAAAGTGGATGTGTACTACTGGGAGTGACTGTGTCATTGGACAGTAGTTGTGTGCTCTAGCATTAGTTGTGTACCATTGGATAGAAGTTGTGTACTACTATGGATCAACAAAGTCATGTTCTATTGGATGCAATTATAATATTTGTGTGCTACTGGTTGATTTCCATGGAGACTACCAGATTGCTTGAAAGTAGTTGTGTGATACTTCTTGATCATAGAGACCATGATAGATTATTTGGGCTACTGATGGTATGGTAGTTGTTTTGTGCTACTATTTGACTATAGAGTAGTCAATAGACTACTAGATGAAGACATTGTGGAAACATACCTTCCTAGTTAAGAGCGAGCATTGATGTTTGAGGCAACAAGTGAGAGACATTCTTCCTAGAGTGTCCTGTGTAGACTAGTACGGGTGAATGTGGAATTCATCTTGGCATGCCTCAGATGGTCAGATGAAGGAACCAATACATTGGTTTCACGAGGAAACCTTAATATTTCTTGGGGGACATTGGTTACATGAGGGAACTTCGATGTGTCCTAGAGAGGAAATTATTTCTATGAGGGAACCTTGATATGTATTAGACATGTGTTCCACGAGGAAACCACAAGATGTCTAGTATGGACATATTTCATGAGTGAGATAAGACATTGGTTTCATGAGGGAACCTCGATATATCAAGTATGGTCCATGATGACTTAACTTTATCATCCCCAAGGGACTAAACACCCCTTGTAGGATACGCTAGCTCAAGTCTTGTGGATACCAACTACATGACATCTATAAACACATGTGAATCTCCCTAGTAAGCATCGATGAGACCTTATCCTAGATTGGACTACATATCAATGGATATAGGATACATTTATCACAAGGGTGTACTTGTGATAAATGGGCCCAAGCATAGTTCTTCCTTTATCATGACAAGGAGTGATATGGACTCGAGGTGCTTGAGGTGTTTTCCATGTATCAAATAACATTGTGCTAAAATTCACTCACATGGGTGTGCCTGTGGTAAATGGCCTTGGTGTAACCTTTGTCCTTAGTCATGGTGATTTTACTTGCAATGATATAGACTTAAATATGTTAGATGCTATCACATGCAGACCCAGAATGAGGCTGATCTGAGAGAGAGTCAATTGGCTCAGAGGGAGAGCCGAAGAAGGATTTTCCCCTTGGTTCAGATGGGAGAGATGTTGGTTTTTCATAAGAGATGATATTATATATGAATGTGTATTATTACAATGATGAGGGTTCCATATATATAGAATATATGGTGACCATCCATGAAAGGATGCATCCCTTGGATAATAAATATATATGGAACACTCATCATAAATAATTATTTACGATATATATTTATACCTTATATAAATATATTATTACATTAATAATAATTTTTAATAAATAATGATCATATTATTAATTATTAATCTAGTAGAATTTCTTTCAGATGCTTCCCCAACATCAACACTCCCTCTCAATGAGGGAGACATTCTACATTATTCCAAGATTACCTCTGAATATTACATGTGGGTAGCTCTCAAATAACTTCAACATGTCACCATGAAATCCATTACTTCACAATGCATTTGTACCTCATCATGTGCACCTTTGGTCTCAGTGCTAGCCCTTTTTCATGCTAGATGAGATCCACCCATCTCAATGCCAACCCTTTTTCATGTTGGATGAGAACAATGCCAACCCTTTTTCATGTTGGATGAGTTCCACCTATCTCAATTCTAGGCCTTTTTCATGTTGCATGAGAACACTTAGTGCCATCCCTTTTTCATGATGGATGAGAACACTCAGGGCCAACCCTTTTTCATGCTGGATGAGTTCCACATGTCTTAGTGCCAACCCTTTTTCATGCTAGATGAGAAAAATTAGTGCCAACACTTTTTCATGCTAGATGAGTTCCACATGTCTCAGTGCCAACCCTTTTTCATGTTGGATGAGAACACTCCCTTTGAAGAGGGACCACACCAATATTTTCCCTGAAGTACTCAAACTCCGTCCTCAACAGTGACTTGGTAAACACGTCTGCAACATGATCCTCTACAGTCACAAAACTAGAGCCTCACTTCTCCCTTATGCACCATATAGTGATACCTGATTTTGATATGCTTCGAATTATCATTGAAAACTTTATACAACTATGGTTTTCACATAAGATATAGGTCACCTCCATTGCAATATTGGATAATCCAGACAGCAATTTCCAAAGCCACACTACTTTGTGACTTGTTGCCACATACTCTTTCTTACTCATACTGAGTGATAATGATTTTTTATCCCTACTCAACCATGAGATCACAGTGATCCCATACTGAAACAACATCCGAAAGTATTTTCTGATCCACTGCACTCCTTGCCCAATCAGAGTCCGTATTCTCCCTCTGAATCTTGAATCCCTTCGAGACTATATAGTCTTCTGAGTCATTTTCTTTCTTTGCATGTGTTTACCTCCACTTCTTCTTCATTACATGGATGCGCACAACTCTATGTCTAGGTAGTCTTGCTTCATGTTGCTTCTTTTGACCATCATTATGGCTCCTTATCATAGTTATTACCTATGACCTTCCGAAAACAAGAAACAAGAACAACAAAAACCATCTTCTAGAGGAGATCAATTTATCTTGTGCACAACTATATACAATGACCCTCCAAATGATGTGTATTCTACTATGAAAAACACACATCCATCATATACTCTATGTCATACGGCTAACCATGTTGATTTTCTAGTGTTAAATTATACAAGCACAATTTTCCACAAGTGGTAATTACTTCCAGCGATATTACTTTAGTAAACTCTAGAACATCACTAAGTAATTATACTTAGAAAATTTCAACTACTTAGAAACTTCGGTCTCTTCTTTAAATCACTTCTGATGTGTGAGAGAGAAGAAATATGTGTGTCTTTTAATAGTAATATTAAATTGATCCAAAGAGACACATCTCTTTGAAAATTAAATTTTAATTTAAATTAAATTTTCTTTTATATATATAGTTGGCAAATACCTCCCTTAACTACCCAAAGATTAATTCTTTTATAATCCATCCACATAGTATTTGACTTTGTTAAATTGTTCCTCCATAATTCATGTTATTCTTTGCATAAATATAGGTAGAAGTAAATATGCAATACATTCCTCATATTTAGGTAATTAGACATTTTTACTAGAAATTACTCCCCACCATAATTTATGGAATCCTTTCTATAATTTAGGTAGGAGTAAAAGGTAAATATGTTGTACATATACATTTTAACAACCCCATAAATTTAAGACTCCCAATACTTTATTCTACTCTCATTTTCATGGGCCCTCCTATGAGGGAGTCAAGCCCAGTCCCGTTGTTGGCCATTGACCAAGTTTTGAGGATTCTTGGTCATGTTTGACCTAATTTTGGGACTTCGACAATATGTTGAAGGCGGAGCGCAAGGCGAAGAGGAGATCGTGGGATCTTGGCCCCTTTTAGGGCCCTTTTTTGGATTTGGGATTATGTAACGGGTATGGGGATGTCATCCCATGGGTTTACTTATGTTTAGGCCTATTTTGTAAAGTATAAATATATGTCTAGGCAATGTAAGAGGTAGTAGTTGCAAATTGTGCTAAGTGCTAAGGAAGAGAATATCTGTGTGATATTAGGCTAAGTGCTAAGTATGGATTGTAGATGCTTCATGCATACTGTGTGAGACTTGCAGAGCTAAGTACAAGTGGTTGTAATAGACTGTGGAAGGCTTTGTTCTATAAAGCAAGGAAGGAGGATCCAACGAGGTGCGCAGATCTCCTGTCCTCTTCGTAGTGGAATTTGGATGCTTTGTTCCTGTAAGAAGATTGACCCAAGATAATAAAGAAGAGAAGAGTTGGTGGACGTAGCCCCAGGGTGGGGGTGAACCACATACATGTTGTGTTTCCCTACTTTGTACAATGTGTTGATGTTCTTATATGTTAATGTGCTTAGTAATTTAATATAGATGAATGATTTGTCGATGCTTAGTTCTTAATAATATGGATGGATGTTAGATCTGACTTATATACATGTGCTTAGTACTGAATCTATTAAGATCTGATCTGTTTCATCATAATAAGTGTTGTTAGATGCTAGATCTGGTTGAATACTGCGATGCTCTGTAATTATGTAATATACCAGATATAAAAAGTATGTAGAACAAAAATAAAATGATAGAAATGGCATAATAACAACAATATAACCAGAACAATCACCACAATAGCATTGAAATGATATAAGAATAACAACAGAAATAACACTTTGATTCTGAAAGCAATGTTCACGGGCCTCTTCGATGGGGCAACCTCCAGTTGAGAAGAGCTCTATTACAATAATATCCAAGCTAGGGTTCTCATACCCTCGACTCTTATTTATACTAAATATGTCTATCAAAAGAAGCATCTAGAGGAATATCCTTCTAGAAGCAGAATATTCTATTAGGTATTCTTACATTCGACTTATTCTATTTTATTGTAAGGCCTTATTAATATTGACCTTTATTAAATCCGAATATATTGTTCTACCTATGTGCGGGTTAGGACCCTAACATGTCCTCCCCCTTAAAAACAACCTTGTCCTCAAGGATTGAGATGCGAAAATTGTTGCAAAATGGTAGTTGGTTCCCAAGTGGCATCTGCTGGAGTGGTATTTTTCCACTGGACTAATACTTACTTTATGGTTCTTTGACGCAGGAGACACTCACATTGGTCTAAAATGGCTTGTGGATGTAGCCAAATGGATCCTTCTTCGGCTAACTCGGGAAGGTTGGTTTGAATTTGGCACTTAGTTCCAATCACCTTATTTAAGCATGAAACATGAAAAACAGGATGTATCTTTGAATGACTGGGCAAAGCTAACTGATAGGTCACCTTTCCCACATGCTTGAGAATAGTATAAGGACCATAAAATTTGGACGCTAGCTTCTGAAAATGCTCGGCCTTGAGGGAATTTTTCTTGTAAGGTTGCAATCAAAGAAACACCTGATCCCCTTCTGCAAATTGACATTCAGAGCAACCTTGATCTGCTTCTTGCTTCATGTGATTCTATTCCATGACCAAATTCTCTTTGAGGGTATGGAGAACAGCCTCTCGAATTGTAAGTTTTTGGTCAACTGCCTGGACCTTCGAGACACCCGGTAGGTATGAGAGAACTGAGGGTGGCTTATGTCCATATACCTCTTCAAAAGGAGTCATGCATGTAGTTGTATGTTATGAAGTGGTGTACCACCATTCAACGAGGGGTAACTATTGAGCCCACTGATTTTTCTTTTCCGAGGAAAAACACATCAAATATGTTTCCAAACAATTGTTGACAACTTCTGTTTGACCATCAGTTTGGGGATGATAAGTTGTGTTGAGATGAAATTGGGTGTCTTGTATCTTGAACAGTTCTTGCCAAAAATTGCTTGTGAAAGTTGGGTCACGATCAGAAACAATAGAGTGTGACATGCCATGAATATTGAAGACCTGATCCATGAAAATTTGAGCCACCGTGGATGCTGTAAATGGGTGTTAAAGGGCACGGAAATGAGCATACTTGGAAAGGCAATCAACAACCACCATGATGATTGATTTATTTCCCGATTTGGGTAAGCATGTAATAAAATCCATAGATATATCCCTCCAAATAGCAGGTAGAATCGGAAGTGGTTGTAGTGTGCCTGGAGATTTGACTATTTCTCCCTTGTTGCATTGACACACATCACATTCAACGACAAAATTATGAATGTCATGTTTCATACCATCCCAGAAAAAAGAACGTTTGACCTTGTCATAGGTTTTGGTGAACCCTGAGTGCCCCATTGTGGGTGTAGGATGAACCTCAGAAAGTACCATGGATTTAAGATTTGATTGTTTACTTAAATACAAATGACCCTTGTATCGAATCTCATCATGGAGCCAAGAGAACCCTAGGGAAACTGGAGCATTGGATTGCAATTTTTGGATCATATGAAAATTTTTGGGATCTTGTAGCCATTCTTGGTGAATGGCTTGGAGCCAATCTGGTACAATGAAGGAAAGAGAAAAAAGTGATCCTTCATCTTCATATTTTCGGGAAAGTGCATCTGCAACCACATTGTCTTTTCCTTTCTTGTAAATGATCTCATAATCATATGCAAAGAGCTTAGTCACCCATTTTTGTTGCTCCAAGGAGGAAATGCATTTTTCCAGAAAATACTTGAGGCTTTGATGGTCTGTCTTAATTTGGAAGCATTGCCCCAACAGATAAGGGCGCCACAGATCAATGACATGAAAAATAGCCAACATTTCCTTTTCATAGACTGATTTTCCCAGATTTCTTTCAAATATTTGCTTGTTGGTAAAGGCCAAAGGCTGACCCTCTTGCATAAGGAAAGCACCAATTCCTTTTCCTGAAGCATCACATTCCAAGACAAAATTCTTTGTGAAATCAGGAAGGGTCAGGACTGGAGTGGTGCACATGGCCATCTTCAAGGTTTGAAAAGCTTGAGAAACGACCAGGGTCCAAGAGAAGGAGTTCATTTTTAGGAGAGTAGTGAGAGGTGCTACAATCTTTCCATAGTTCTTGAAAAACTTGCGGTAATAACCTATTAAGCCCAGAAATCCATGCAAACTTTTGAGAGTCTTTGGGTGAGTTCAGTCTTTCATAGATTCAATCTTTTTAGGATCCACCCTGATGCCATCCTTTCCAACCAGATGACCCAAGTACTATACTTCTGAGGTGCCAAAAGCACATTTAGACTGTTTCAGGAAAACTTGGTGTTGAGAGAGTAGATGGAGAACTAGATCCACATGATCAAGATGGTCTGTCAAGGTTTTTCTATAGATGAGGATATCATCAAAGAAAACTAAGACAAAATGACGTAGAAAGGGATGAAAGACATGATTCATGAGGCCTTGGAAGGTGGAGGGGGCATTACACAAGCCAAAGGGCATGACCAAAAACTCATAGTGGCCCTCATGAGTTCTAAAAGTAGTCTTGGGAATGTTTGCCTCTTTCATACATATCTGGTGGTAGTCCGAATGAAAATCAAGTTTAGTAAAGAATTGATCACCACTCAATTCATCTAGGAGGTCATCAATGACAGGAATGGGAAATTTGTGTTTAATGGTAAGTTTGTTGAGGTAACGGAAGTCCAGACACATTCACCAAGAACCTTATTTATTCAATACCATGACCACAATAGAAGAGTAGGGGATCATACTAGGGAAGATAATGCGTGCATTAAGGAGTTCCTGGACCATTTTCACAATTTCACTTTTTTGGGAAAATGGGTGATGATACGGACAGATATTGGGAGGAAGGATTCTGGGTACAAGGGGAATGGAATGATCATGAACACCATGGGAAGGAGGGAGTCCTTGGGGGGTGCAAAATACCACTTGATGTTTAGAAAGGATGGATTGGAGGTCTAGTGGCACCAAGGATGTCTTTGTTTCTTTTATGGCACGGAGTTGGGCAATAACACTAAATTGACCTTTTTTCAGCATCGTTTCCATACGATGGGAACTAATGATATCAGGTGAACCGACAGTGATGCCTTGGAACTTATATTGGTGGCCCTCCTAGTCAAATTGCATGGTTAATTCCTTCAAATCCATGAGAATGGGACCCAAATTCCTTAGCCAGTCTTCACCCAACACAATGTCACAACCGCCCATGTAGATAGAAAACATATGAGATTTCAGGTGGTAGTCACCAATTTGGAGACACACATTTTCACAACGCCCTCCACATTTCATGGAGCCACCATTGGCAATCATGATTTGGAAATTATTG
>JZKD02S0456235.1:1161210-1186228 GCA_000966675.3 Picea glauca | reverse complement strand
TATCCAACTTATGATGAAATAAGAATCAAGCTTTCTTTTCACATCAATTTCCATTCTCTAGTTTAGATTTAGAATGTTTTAGTTTATGTGTTACTTTGTTCTTAGGAGAATTGAGATCACTCCAAATAGATCATAGTAGCATTTTCTTCTTACTTTGAATAGGTTTATATGCTTTATTGTTTTTATTAGAATTATCTTGATGATCTTGATTATTGATAGGTTATTTGAAACATTATGAGAAGACCTCCTGAAAGGAGCTAGTGTTTTCATGCCTACAACAACTAAGCCCTTTTAAGTGTATTTATTTTCAATGCATGAGTGTTTACTTGATGATCTTGATTGTTGATAGGTTTTKTGAAACATCTTGAGAGGACCTCCTGAAAGGGAGCTAGTGTTTTCTTTCCTACAACAACTAAGTCTTATTAAGTGGAATGAAAGAGTTAGGATTTGATTGAATTTTCTTAGATTAGAGTTAGGTGCGTACTCCTACATATATAGTGCATGTGCTTCGTAAGCCTACAAACCTCGGATTGACAAATTAAATGGTTGGGCAATTACTACAACGGAATTAAATGACAATATTTTTGCCTAACAGGGGCATTACACAAGCCAAAGGGCATGACCAAAAAGTCATAGTGGCCCTCATGAGTTATAAAGGCAGTCTTGGGAATGTCTGCCTCTTTCATACATATTTGGTGGTAGTCTGAATGAACATCAGGTTTAGTAAAAAATTGAGCACCACTCAATTCATCTAGGAGGTCATCAATGATAGGAATGGGAAATTTGTCTGTAATGGTAAGTTTGTTGAGGTAATGGAAGTCTAGACACATTTGCCAAGAACCTTATTTATTCAATACCATGACCACAAGAGAAGAGTAGGGGCTCGTACTAGGGCAGATAATGTCTGCATTAAGGAGTTCCTAGACCATTTTCACAATTTCACTTTTTTGGGAAAAGGGGTGACGATACAGATAGATATTGGGAGGAAGGATTCTGGGTACAAGGGGAATGGAATGACCATGAACAACATGGGAAGGAGGGAGTCCCTGGGGGGTGGAAAATACCACTTGATGTTTAGAAAGGATGGCTTGGAGGTCTTGCAGCACCGAGGGTGTCTCTGTTTCTTGTATGGCATGGAGTTGGGCAATAACACCATAATGACCCTTTTTGAGCAGTGTTTCCATACAATGGGAACTAATGATCTCAGGTGAACCGATGGTGATGCCTTGGAACATATATTGATGGCCCTCCTAGTCAAATTTCATGGTTAAATCCCTGAAATCCATGAGAATGGGACCCAAAGTCCTCAGCTAGTCTTCACCAAACACAATGTCACAACCGCCCATGTAGATAGAAAACATATGAGATTTCAGGTAGTAGTCACCAATTTGGAGACACACATTTTCACAATGCTCTCCACATTTCATGGAGCCACCATTGGCAATCATGATTTGGAAATTATTGACGACATGGATGTAGAAATGAGTTTCTTGGGCAATGTGATGATGAATAAAAGTACGGGTGCTTCCACTATCAACTAGAATGATGACATTCCGATGCTTGATGTAACTGATTAGATTGAGGGTTTGGGGAGTGGAGAATCCAGTGAGAGCATTGAGGGAAATGACCGGTTCTACTTCGGGAGGGTCTGAGGGAGGGATTATGTTAGTGGTTTTAGGTGACTCAGACACAAGGAGAGTTTCAACATCATCTTCTGAAATATCCTTGGATATGGCCATAAAAAGATTTTGTTCCTTACACTTGTGGCCCAGGAAATATTTGACATCACAATTATAAAAGGGGCCTTTGAGTTGGCGTTAAGACATTTCAGCCCTGGTCAATTTTTGGATCTTTAGTGGAGCGAAGGGAGTAGTGGGATTTACTAGTTTAGGGCGAGGGATAAAGGTGGGTTTCCAGTTTTGAGAAGATACAACATGTTGTGCTTATTTATCTCTTTTAGTATCCTCCACCCAACTCTAAGGCCAAGCCATGAGGACATGGGCTCGAATCTCATCCTTGAGGCCATTGATAAAACACTGTCAGAAAAAGGCATCAAACATGCCCTCTGTGCAAAAATCCAAGCGCTCAAAGGCAGTTATAAATTATTCCATTGTTCTTGATTGTTTCAAATTTTTCAAATGGCCCAAATGGTTGGTGTCGGTGTCAAAGCATTCATAAATCTCTTCCACAAAGTGTGTCCAAGCAATATACCCTTGACGGGAAGTTTTTCTCCATTGCCACCATAGTCAACGTTCTTGATCTAGATGGAGAACACCATAACGGATTTTGGCCAAGTCATCTGTAATGTTGTATAAAGAGAAAGAATGTTCCATTTGGGTTACCCAACCAGTGGGGTCTGAGCCATCAAATTTGGTCACAGCCACCCACAGAAGGCGTAGGTCACATTGAAAGTGATGGTGCTAAAAGTTATGGGAATGAGAGGAATGTTCACCTTCAGTATGTGGGGGTGAGTCAGAGGAAGGGTTATCTGTAGGGATATGAAGCTTGGTGCAGAGTAATGAAAAGATAGATTCAAGTTGGGTGGTCAAGTCTTGTTTTATTTCCTCCATTGAGGAATGCATGGTTTTATTGATGGCGACAACATTGGCATTGAGTTGTTTCACTTCTTGTTGGGTTTCGATGAGACTATATTACAAGGTATTGAAGAGAGATTCCAAGTCTTGGCTACGGGTATGGGCCATGAGGACTAGGGAACCGAAAAGGGGCGGGTGGGGTCAAAAAAATTTCTGAAAAATGATACGTATGAATGTGATAAGGGTGAATATATGAATCCAATGGAATAGGTCTCAAATAATGGTGAAAACATATCCAGACTCGTTTTTTTTTTTTTCTACACCTGTGGAGTTATACTCTGATCTGAAGAATATTGTAGTGATGAAATTCCCAAATGATTAACCAGGAAGAAAAGTGTAGTTACTTGGAAACCCAAACACAGTTGTGCGGAAATAGATCTTGTCTGTTTGAATTTGTTTGTGTTTCTGTCCCCCAAGGGTTAGGTATTCAAGGGTTCTAAAGACAAGGGTTTTCCCTGTGCTATAGCTCTTTGATATACGTGCAGGGTCCAATATTAGTACTCGGCCCAATATATCAGGGCCCAATAGACTGTACCCTTAGTCGTACTACCTGACTACCTAGGTACTAGAGAGTATCTTCCCGAGTGTTTTTCTTGGTGGCACTATAGGAGTTAGGCAACTGATCGATTTATTTAAAGAGGGATTCAGGAAATCTAGGTTGATCTGTACACAGGTGTTGTTTGATGCGCTACCACTCAAACAGGTACCAACATGGGTTACAAGGGTGGCCAACAGATGTGTGCTTAAGGACCACTTGTATTTCCTGCATGTATGAATCCATCAACCATGGGTTTATGCGCGTAACGACAGATCTATGTGGCATAAACATGCTGGAATATGTCTCTACCCTGGAAAAAAAAAATTACCCATAATTTATGCCAAGGAAAGTGCTTTGATACCACTTGTAATATACCAAATATAAAAATTATGCAAAACATAAATAAAATGCTAGAAATGGTAGAATAACAACAATATAACTAGAGAAATCACCACAATAGCACTGAAATGATATAAGAATAACAAAAGAAATAACACTTTTGTTTTGAAAGCAATGTTCACGGGCCTCTTCAAGGGGGAAACCTTCAGTTGAGCAAATATTTATTACAATAATATCCAAGCTAGGGTTCTCATACCCTCGACTCCTATTTATAAATAATATGTCTATCAAAAGAAGAATCTAGAGGATGATCCTTCTTGAAGCGAAAGGTTCTATTAGGTCTTCTTACATTTGACTTATTCTATTTTATTGCAAGGCCTTATTAATATTGATCTTTATTACATCAAAATATATTGTTCTACCTATCTACGGGTTAGGACCCTAACAAACTAGGGTTTAACTACATTGTAACTAAGAACTGAACATTGATGAATGTTAACTGCTAAGTTCTCTATTAATTGTTAGAATCACAGATCTGTGTCCCAACTAAGGTTACAGACATCTGAGTCCTACAACCATCCCTGCCTCTACCTCAGGTGAGATTTCATCTAATTCGCAGGTGTTGCTGAAAGGGCCGGTAGTTAGGGTTTTTGTTGGTGCGTTGTTAAAGCGTTGAACCCTGGGTCTAGCCCTGTGCCAACAAATGGTAACGTTGTCGGGACCTGAAACTGTGATTACTGGGAACTAAGGAAAACAATCTCTATGCATAGATCTATCGCTCTAGTGCAAAATATTCTACTTGATTTGTGAAGATATGTGCTAAAGAAAGAAGTCTGATCTAAAGAAAAGAGGTAAGATCTAAACTCTTTGTGCTCTGATAAAGGTAAGAATAGTGAATTTTTTTAAGATCTGGAAGCTTTCTTCTCTACTGAAGATAAGATTAGTGCAAAGTTTTGTTTCTAAAGTATGGATCTAGGTATGTTTGATAAAATTTATCCTAGCTTGAAAACTAGGGCACTGATAGAAGAAAAAATATTTGATATGAGTAGATTTGATTAGTGAAAGATATGTTACACCTATGCATAGAGAGAATTTTTGGACTAACAAATGGATGGAGGATCCTTGAAATGATTTTTTTTTTAGGTTAGCTACCATGATCCTAGTGCGCAGTACAAGAAAGGTTGGGGATCATTTAAGAGAAAGAGAGGATTAACCCTTTGTTACAGTTGCAAAAGACCGAGACATATGGCTAAGGAATTCCCTGGTAAGAGACCTAGTTGCCTCTATTGTAAAGCTCTGTACCATGAAGTATTGGATTTCCCTAGAATAATTGCTAAGGTTGAAAGAATGAATATGAACCAAGAAAACCCTAAGGTAGATCCAGAAACTGAGATTATGACAGAACCCCAGAAAGAATCAGAAAAAGTATTGCTACAGATGAAAAAAACCCTAAATGATCACCGACATGTCAGTTTATCAGAGATATTCAAAGAAAAAGAGTGCATTGAAGCAATAATAGGAGACTTCGACATTTAATGTGTTCTAGATGAGGAAACACGGGTGAATATTATGACCGAAATAACTTGGGAAATTCTAAGAAATCCTGTTATGATTCCTTCATTGGGAGGAATAAGATTATTCAGAGGAAAGATGATAACCCTATGTGGAAGACTTACCAGGATATTTATGAGTGCTCATGGAACTTGGACAGAGGAAGAATTTGAAGTTGTTAATTTCATTGAGAACAAAACTCCATTTTCTATGTTATTAGGAAAACCGTGGATTGTAAAAGATCAGGCCAGAAGGAAAGAAGAAGAAGTATTAGAACAAAAGAAGAAAGAGTTAAAATATTTCATGACTAGGAAGATCACATACTTGATTAAAGAATAGGAGAACAGATCGAAGCTATTTGAAACTAGAGATTTGGATGTTGAAGTTGCAATAACACTAGAAGACTTCCAGAATATTGCAATACCTATTCCATATACACACGAAGTATTACCCCTAATTTCTAGGAAAGAATCTCAACAACGCGAACTTAATCTGCCAGAAGAAGATAATAATCGGAATGGAGAAAGGAATTCTGAGACAAACTTCACTGGAAAGAAGGCTAGAAAACTAAGTAAGAGGATACCTAGGATTGAAAAATTACAGAAGATTCCCGAGGGAACTTTGCAAAATTGGAACTTCGTCGGGATACAAGAAAAATGTCACATGGCACTTCACCATGGGGAAGAAATATAGCCATTGGAACAGTATAATCACTGGACCGATGGCCCGAACGGGTAGAAAGGCATTTATGGTCAGAAAGTTTTCCACCTGACCGTTCGGATTGCGCCGTAATGGACATAACTAAGTTAATGAAGGATTCTTACTCGTTGCAAGAGATACGTTGCCAAGTATCTATTTATCCCGTCGAGCCATGCACCGATAACACTTTTTCTAACCGTGAATTTGAGCCCGCAGATTAGCTGATTCTCACATAGTGATCATCATGCTATTTCCATCTATCCCATTGCATTGAGATATTTCTCTTTGAACCCGATATTTTCAACCCCGAGCGTGTATGTCGGACGAGTTCAGTGCTGGAGAGAAAATTGTCGAGGAAGTTCTCATCGACCTCATCACCAAAAGGGTAATGTCGATGTCTACAGGTATACAAGCATCACTGATGAGAGGAGTGCAAGCCTCTCCATTGACTGCTCACAGATCGGGGCCATCCCGACCGACAACAAAGAAGAGAACCAAGAACAGAGATGACTTAGCCAATGTGAAGTTGATCCTGTCCATATTCCCGGATTACATCCCACCTCTGCCTGGGGAAGTGAGTCAATATAGTGTGCTAAGAGAATTCGAGTACACCATGGTTACTATGTACCTCCCGAAGGGATACATGCAGTTCGAGCACAACAGGATAAGATCACAACGTTGAAGTTCAGTGACTTCAACCTTAGAGATAAAAAAAAATGCAATATGATTTCCTCATATAAATACCTGACCAGGACAAAAGGGAAGAACTCAAAGATAATCTCTCAATCATGGACGATGAACCTTGCATAGTCCACTTTGTTAAACGTCATGAAAATCTCACACTTTGGACGACACTAGGAAGTCAATGCATGTGTCAAGTTATTAATTTCATGTTACCATGGAGGATACTTATGGCTAGACCATCGTATCACAGTCGACCCAATGTTGATCCATAAGATCATAGGCTTGAGTATGCAAGGACCTGATCCACAAGAGTTTTATCTAGGAAAAACCATAGATCGCGCACTAGCACAAAAAATCAAGGACACATATGGCGATGTCGAAAGGGAACGCAAGGCTACAATGTAGCCTCCATCCAAAATGGCACAGTGTGCCTCACTTGTCAGTTAATTGTAGGAAATTTAGTAAGGAAGAATATACCTACATAGTTCACAGGCTTTGTTGTTGACCTTGAAGGAAACTGCGTAGAAGGTTTACAGACGAACTTGGCGAAGTACTTGGTGAATCAGTTGGAGCTAGACTGTTGTGAAGCACAGGATTAGGGACATGAGTTCCACTTTAGATGGCTCTTGATCCTTATCACCTTTGTTGCCTGGGTTATGCCAGAAGGTGCTACCTTCCTGGACATTGAACCTTTCGAGATGCTTGCTGCGAAGTTCACTACTCTTCGGTACTCGAGTGATACGAACAAACAGTGGAAATCAAACGTTGTTTTTCACATGTACTACCTTTATTTGAAGAGAGCCATAGAAGTAGAACCCCTCATGACTCCGAACACCTTATAGAGATTCTGACCTATGATGAAGTTCTACGCAGATCAACACTTCATCTATCTTACAACACGATCCGATGAACATAAGGGGCAGTTGCATCCATACTACAAGCTCACGGAAGAGGATCTTGAGGAGATCACTAAGGACTGATCAATAGACCTCCTCTTTCCAGTAGAACTTACAGATATGTTCGACCCTGAAAACCCAAAAACCGTGCATGATACACCCAGACCCAACAAAACGAAGAAGATCGAAGAGGTCCAAGACCTAAGCAGCACCTCAGGAAGGACTGCTTCAGTATCACCTAACCTAGGGGGTAAGGAGGAAGAAATAAATGGAACAGGATCTGAACCGAAGCAAGGTGAAGTAACACCACTGAGAGATGAGACCAATCCCCTAAAGAAGAGGAAGTTTTCTCCCCTGAAACATTCTTCCTAGAAGAAATCGAGAGCCACCGTGACTAATATGAAGACGGTGCTTACTACTGATGACCTCAAATTCATCATAGTAGCCCTCAATGATGCTTTGTTGGAAATCATGGAGAAACAAGAAGCTAAGCATGACAAAATGTATGACAGAATTAAGGTCAAGTTCTGATGGGTACAACAGGCCCTTCAGTCTAGCCATGCAGTGTCCACTGCACCCCTGTCATTAAGAGAACCAAAGTTGGGGGATGAGCCAGCCCAACTCCGTCGATTAGTTGATGTGGTCGAAGCTCATCTTCATCGCGCACAAGAAGAACTAGAACAGGCCACCCATGCCTTGGAGAAAATTCAAGGAGTACTATTAGAATAGCTCTAAATTACAGAACATGAGAAGGTTTCTCTCTAGGACTAGTTTGAAGTGGAGAAAGCACAGATGAAACAAGAGAAAGAAAACGTGCTCGCAGAGCAGCTCGAAGTAAAAGAAGCATTAAACAAATCCCTCTGGTCTATGATAGGCTTAGAGCTACAGGATGAATACTAATTCACGTGTCAAGTAGAGAAGATTGTAGAAGCTGTCCAGCAGCTACAACAATGAATAGAAGATTTAGAGCTTTGCATTGTACCTGACACCTCACAGGATGTAAATTACCAAGGAAAAGTAACTTCCCAGAGTGGAGTTGAATAGAATAAAGGCCCTTTCCATGTAATTTAAGAAACTCATTGACCGCAGTGCCCATACCTATGAGAAATTCACTGAGAATCTAGAACTAAAGGCACTGGAGTCACAACTCCAAGAGGGGAAGTATCAAGTAGAGACAATACAAGTGCAGTTGAAGCCCCTATCATCTATGGAAAGAATGAAGTGATACAAAGAGAAGTGAACTACCCAACAATAGGTACATACTATTCAAAGCAGAGTTATGGAAGTAACTCAGAGGATCCAACCTATACAGGACGAGGCCTACCAACTATTCACAGAAATTGAAGGCCAAGGAGCGAAACTGGAGCAAGTTGTCACTGTAGCTGAAAAATGCCTCGAAGAACCTATCAACAAAGTTTTCATACAATAGTTCATTGAACAGGAGGCCATAACACAGCAGCCAGTCGAAGCAACTTGAGCCAATCTCGAGGATTTTGTAGTAGAACTAGTCAAATCAAAGTGACTCAGGACAAGTCACATGTGAGTGTTGGGGGCCTGTTGGCCCTTGACCAAGTTTTGAGGATTCTTGGTCATGTTTTGCCTAATTTTGGGACTTCAACACGTTGTCGAAGGCAGAGCGCAAGGCGAAGTGGAGATCGCGGGATCTCGGCCCCTTTTAGGGCCCTTTTTGGGATTTAGGATTATGTAACGAGTATGGGGATGTCAGACCATGGTTTTACCCATGTTTAGGCCTATTTTGTAAAGTATAAATAGATGTCTAGGCAATGTAAGAGGTAGTAGTTGCAAATTGTGCTAAGTTCTAAGGAAGAGCATATCTGTGTGATATTAGGCTAAGTGCTAATTATGAATTGTAGATGCTTCGTGCATATTGTGTGAGACTTGCAGAGCTAAGTGCAAGTGGTTGTAATAGACTATGGAAGGCTTTGTTTTGTAACATAGGGAAGGAGGATCCAACGAGGTCCATAGATCTCCTGTCCTCTGCAGAGTGGAACTTGGATACTCTATGCCTGTAAGAAGCTTGACCCAAGATAATAAAGAAGAGAAGAGTTGGTGGATGTAGCCCCAGGGTGGGGGTGAACCATGTACATGTTGTGTTTCCTTGCTTTGTACAATGTGTTGATGTGCTTATATGTTAATGTGCTTAGTGATTTAATATAGATGAATGATCTATCAATGCTTAGTTCTTAATAATATGGATGTATGTTAGATCTTACTTATATACATTTGCTTAGTGCTAAATCTATTAAGATCTGATCGGTTTTGTCACGATAAGTTCTGTTAGATGCTAGATCTGGTTGAATACTGCGATGCTCTGTAATTAGGGTTTAACTGTGATGCTTTGTAATTAGGGTTTAATTGTGCTATAAATAAGAACTGAACATTGATGAATGTTAACTGCTAAATGCTCTATTAAGTGTTATAATTGCATATATGTGTCCCAACTAAGTTTGTTGACATCTGAGTCTTGCAACCATCCCTGCCTCTACCTCAGGTGAGACTTCATCTACTTCACAGGTGTTTCCAGAAGGGCTGGTAGTTAGGTTTTTTTTTGGTGCGTTGTTGTAGCGTTGAACCCTGGGTCTACCCTTGTTGCAACAAATGGTTTTGTTGTCGAGACCTGGAACTGTGATTGTTGGGAACCGAGGAAAATAAGCTTTGTGCATAGATCTATCACTCTAGTGCGCAGTACTCTACTTGATTGTGAAGATCTGTGCTAAAGAAACAAGTATGATCTGAAGAAAAGAGGTAAGATCTGAATGCTTTGTGCTCTCATAAAGGTAAGAATAGTGAAATTTTTTAAGATATGGAATCTTTGTTCTCTACTGAAGATAATATTAGTGGAAATTTTTGTTTCTAAAGTATGGATGTAGGTGTGTTTGATAAAATTTATCCTAGCTTGAAAACTAGAGCACTTATAGGAGAAATAAGATTTGATATGAGTAGATCTAATAAGAATAGTGAAAGATATGTTATACCTATGCATAAAAAGAATGTTTGGACTAACAAATGGATGTAGGATCCTAAAAAGAATTGTTTGCAGGTTAGCTACCATGATCCTAGTGCACGGTACAAGAAAGGTTGGGGATCATGTAAGAGAAAGAGAGGATTAACCCTTTGTTATAGTTGCAGAAGACCGGGACATATGGCTAAGGAATGCCCTGGTAAGAGACCTAGTTGCCTCTGTTGTAAATCTCTGGACCATGAAGTATTGGATTCCCCTAGAATGATTGTTAAGGTTGAAAGAATGAATATGAACCAAGAAAACCCTAATGTAGATCCATAAACTAAGATTATGACAGAACCCCAGAAAGAATCAGAAAACGTATTGCTATAGATGAAATAAACCCTAAATGATCACCAACATGTCAGTTTATCAGAGATCTTCAAAGAAAAAGAGTACATTGAAGAAAGAATAGGAGACTTTGACATTGACTGTGTTATGGATGAGAAAACATAGGTGAATATTATGACCAAAATAACTTTGGAAATTCTAGGAAAGTTTGCTATGATTCCTTCATTGGGAGGAATAGGATTATTCAGAGGAAAGTTTGTAACCCTATGTGGAAGACTTACCAAGATATCTATGAGTGCTCATGGAAATTCGACAGAGGAATAATTTGAAGTTGTTAAATTCATTGAGAACAATGCTTCGTTTGCTATGTTATTAGGAAAACCGTGGATTGTAAAAGATGAGGCCATAAGGAAAGAAGAAGAAGTCTTAGAACAAAAGAAGCGAGTGTTAAAATATTTCATGACTAGGAGGATCACACACTTGATTAAAGAACATGAGAACAGATCGAAGCTATTTGAAACCAGAGAATTGGATTTCGAAGTTGCAAGAACACCAGAAGACTTCCAAAAGATTGCAATACCTATTCTAGATACAAACGAAGTTGATTCTTGAACAGTGATCATCATGCTATTTCCATCTATCCCATTACATTGAGATATTTCTCTTTGAACAAGTTCAATGTTGCAGAGAAAATTTTCAAGGACATTCTCATCAACCTCATGACTGAAAGAGTAATGTCGATGTGTGCAGGTATACAAGTGTCATCGACAAGAGGAGTGCAAGCCTCTCTTTCAAATGCTTGAGGATCGAGGCCATCCCAACTGATAGTAGAGAATATAAACAAGAACATAGATGACTTAGCAGCATGACTTTAAAGAAGATTCAAATTAATTGGAGCTGACCTCATGATTCATATTTCTTGTTGACAAATCATTGATTGTATGCTCTTATATTTTCATATGTCCAAATCATTTTGAAATGGTGAGAATTGCATAAGGATGGAAGAGTGTAGTGTGCAGGAGTAGTAGATCAAGTGAAGAGAATCTCTAAAGCTTCTAGGTTCAAGGATGTCATAGAATGAAGAAAGGAGTTGAATTCTGAAATTGTGTGAAATATGTAAGAGTTGTGAAAGTAAGATACAAATGAAAAACAGAAGCTCTGAGGTTCTCAATAGCGATAAAATGAAAAGAAGATAATGAAATCATGTAAGGGTGGTTGGGTAGTGCAAGGTAGATAAATCAGAAACATATTTACGTAAGGGAGGCAAGGTGGTGTTAGGGACCTAACCCATCACATAGATAGGATAATATATTTTCCATGTAATAAAGTTTAACATTAGCTAATAAAGAATAAATATATTTTCCATGTAATAAAGGTCGACATTAGTTATTAAGGCCTATTTAATAACTGTGAACAAGTCAATGTAAGAATACCTAATAGAAGTTTCCACTTCTAGAAATACCTTCCTC
The DNA here is from genome assembly GCA_000966675.3 of Picea glauca. Lineage (NCBI taxonomy): Eukaryota > Viridiplantae > Streptophyta > Pinopsida > Pinales > Pinaceae > Picea > Picea glauca. The sequence continues at coordinate 1,174,145 of JZKD02S0456235.1, read as the reverse complement.
TAGAATTTTATTTAGAAGACATAATTAGTATAAATAAGATTAAGAGGCATAAGAAATATTTACTTGAGAATTATTGTAATAGATAAATTCTCTGTTGGAGGTTTCCCCCTTGAAGAGGCAATTGAAAATTGATTTCTTTGAATAAAGGTATTATTTATGGTATTTCTCTTTTTAATATTTTATTGTTCAATTTATATATCCTAAATATTCTTGTTTCTACATATTAAATTACATCTGGTACTTTACAAGTGGTATCAAGGCACTTTCCTTCGTAGGAATTGTTGATGATTATAACTGCGTGAGAAATCCTCCAGGACATAGACTTAGTGAGTTGAACTGAGAGAGAGCCCATGATATGGGTGTGTGGTTCCTCTTTAAGACAGAGATGGAATGTTGTGCCCCTGTGTGGGGTGAGGAAGCCCATAAGTTGGGTGTGTTGTTCCTCTCTCAAACGTAGATGGAATGTTGTGTGCCCCTGTGGGGTGAGGAAGCCCATGAGTTGGGTGTGTGGTTCCTCTCTGAGACGGAGATGGAACATTGTGTGCCCCTATGGGGTGAGGAATCCCATCATTTGGGTGTGTCATTCTCTCTGAGACAAAGATGAACTGATGTACTAGTCTCCTCTGTGCAGAGAGTTGAGATGATGCGATACTCCAGATGATTCTCCTGTGAGACGTAGTGAGAAAGGGATATGCTGAGTTGGACGTTCTTGTGGCTGAGCACGGGTGAACGTGATCCTAATGGCTGAGCACTAGTGAGTGTGATTCTCCTGTGAGACATAGTGAGAAAGATATCTGCTGAGTTGGACATGCCTATGGCTGATCATAGACGAACGTGATCCTAGTGGTTGAGCACTAGTGAGTGTGATTCTCCTGTGAGATGCAGTGATATAGAGATGTGGACATCCCTATAGCTGAGCACAGATGGATGTGCCCCTATTGGTTGAGCACTAGTGGGTGTATGAGATCGCTTGCTATATTTTCCAAGAATCATATTTATGTGTAACCCTATTTGTGATGTAAATGGTACATGTCGGCCCCACCATAAAGTAAAAGATAATTAATGAAAAAGACAATTAATGTAAAATATAATTAATATGGTAATTATTAATTATATTTTTATTTATTGAGGTTAACCCTATTTTGTGAGTAGAAACATCATGTGATGTGATAAGTCTTATATAAATAAAGGTGAATCCCTATTGAGGAAACACACTTAACATTGTGTAATCTCATGATTTCAGAAGTTGTGTAATGAAATTATGAGAATTACAACACCCTCTTGTGTGATAGGTTTGGTGATGGTATGGGAGGTATTTATCTTGAAGAATATAGAAAAGGATTGGTTGGGTTTTCTTCCCTTGTTGAGAAGGGTTTCCCAGGATACTTCTTGTGTTCTTGTGCATGGTTATTCTTCTTATGATATTGGTTTGTTGCAATAGTTATGGTTCAAGTAAAAACTAAACATAAAATTTAAAGTAAATGCATGAGCCATATATCATTGAAAATTCAACATGGTATCAGAGAAGACTTGAAGATGATCATGTTCATAGTCAAAAAGGAAGGAAGCCATGGGAGGAGACCTCACTGTTAGCATAAAGGAAATAGGGTTGGACCTCTCCTGAAGTGGTAAAGGTTGAGGCCGGTCCTCCCCGAATTTTATTTGGTAAAGAATGAGGTTGGCTGCAGGTCTCTAAGGTTGTTGCAGCCTAGAAGGAAGATCCATGTGGTATGAAGGAAGAAGGTGGAACTCTCCTTAACTCTTTGTGGTAAAATTTGAAGGGGATGTACCTAGTAAATTTCTATGGTAACTCTCCTTAAAACTGGTCACAGACCTAAGACCCTGACTGAAGCTTGTTTAATCATCTTGGATAGCATGGGAAGGAAACCACCTGCTCCTTGGTAGCTAGACCTGCTAAAAATGGGTAGTCGCAACCTAAGAAAGGGTCGACATGCTAGCTACAGGTCTGTATCATAGAGTCTAGATAGTCTGAGGTAGCCGACAATCTAGGATTTCTCAAGGAAGCCATAACCCCAGACTCAAAGCAATTTTCAGACCAACTTTTATGGTCAATGTCTGAGGTAAATTTAGGCATGCTTGGAGAGCTATTCTAAGGACTGTTTTTAACCATGTTAAGGGGTTTGATCCAGCAAATTCTTTGAATAATATTTAAAATTGTTCTATGGATGAAAGATTAACCTTGTATGCTAACAAATAAGAGGATTATATCTGAGGGAAGAACTAAGGCTTATGTGAGGCCAAAGCAAGTTAAAAAATGAGGGTATTTTCTTGTTACAATAGAAGTCTGAGGCTGTAATTTTTGTGCAAATGTTTGTTAGAAAACTTAATAGTTAAGGGTGAGTATTCAAGCAATGTTTAGACAAAAGGTTGAGTGATTATTCTTGACAATACAAGTTCTGTTATGAGGCTCAAATTATATATATTTGAGGCTGTAATGAAGGGAAAATTTGAAGCAGTTTAGGCCTGTTATAAGGGAAAATTGAAGGGAAGATCTGAGACAATTTTTGTGACTATTTTTTGAAGCAATTATGAGAGGTTTCTAAGTAAGAAACTAACACAAGTTTTAGAGAAGTTCAAGTGGAGAATTCATATCTATCTTGGCAGAAGATTTAACTCAGCAAGGAAGCTGAGTATAATGTGTCTACAGGGGAAAACAAACGAGGAATGTCATTGCTCATCATGACATTGACAAACAAGCAGAATCTCTATTGGTGTACACTCTCAGGTATTCACTTGTATACATTATTTGCATAATTTTCATAAGGGTACTTGTAGGAGGAAGGAACCCTAGATGAAATCATGGATCCAAAGGAATCTCAGTGCATTCAAAGGAACAACACATTGGAAGTGAAGACTCCGGGTTTGATTGTTTTAAATTATCATGGCTCTAACCTACATTTCTAAGGTTGATACATTACAAGTAGGTGTTGTAGCTATGAAAACAATCCTTAAAAATTTTTGATTCTAGATATGTACTCATGAATCTCCTCTAAGAGATATTCTTGTCTTGTTTCCTTTCGTTTGTTTTCTTGTTCCAGGCAGGTTAACAACAAATGAATATGTTTATCCTTCAAACTTCAGAGGGAGTCACTTGACCCAAAAGGAGTCAAACTAATTGAGTAAGAGAGACAATACCTTCTTCCTCTTCAATAGTCCAAAGGGAGATAACCATTGATACAGTTGATCCAGTTACTCTGGTTGATATTCCCAAAAACTTTTCAATATGACATGAAATGCCTGTCTAAGCTCGACAAACTCTACAAGGGGCAGAGGTACATGTAGCTAATGGAAGTATCGAGAAATATAAATTGAGACTTGTAGCCAGAATATTCCCACAAACATAGGGACTTGTGTATGATGAGACATTTGATCCAGTAGCTTGATACACTTCCATCTGTACTATCATCCATGAGTTGGAAGCTACATCAAATGGATGTAAAGACAACCTTTCTCAATGGTGATATTGAGGAAGAAGTTTACATCGAGAAGCCAGAAGGATTCATGATATACGATGAGAAATATCATGTGTATAGGTTGAAGAAATCCCTATATGGACTAAAAAAAACACCTCATGCTTGGTAGGAGAATATGGATGGATTCTTGATAAGTTTTGGATTCAGCAAGAGTGTTGTTGATCCAAACCTATATTATTACATTTTTGGTGATGAGAGCCCGATTTTGGTGACTTATTCAGGAAGCCTTGTTGTTGGATACAAACAAGCTTTGACTTCTAAATTTGAGATGGAGGATCTGGGTATGAGGCACTACTTCTTGGGACAAGAAGTATAACAGAGGAATGATGGGATTTTTCTTAGTCAAGGAAAATATAAAGTCAGGATATTAGAGAAGTTCAGTATGATGAAATGAAAATCCATGCGTACATGGATGGTGATGGATTTGAAGAAAATGAATAATGATGATTCAGATGAGATTGATCCACAACTGATTGGATCAATGATGTATATGGTTAACACCAGATACATGTACTTAGTCAATTCATGACTCAGATGAGACAGACTCATTGGATAGAAACTAAACATGTATTGATATATCTATGAGGCACAGTTGTATATAGCTTGAGATATGCTTTCAGTGTAAACTTGAGTTTCCAGGGATATGTCGATTGGGCAGGAAGCACAATGGACTGGAAGAGCACGTTCAATTTTTGTTTTACCTTGGGGTTGTCCATGGTTTCCTAGTGTAGAAGGAAACAAATATCTACCACCTTGAGTACCACAGAAGCATAATATAAAACATTGCGTGTGGCAGTGCGCGAAGTAGTGTGGCTTCACAAACTTCCGACAAACTTATTTGATCATGAGATGGATCCTACTATTCATTGTGATAACCAGAGTTGTGTGAAGCTCTCTAAGAACCATGTGTTTCATGATATATTTAAACACATTGAGATAAAATATCATTATGTTAGAGACAAGGTGCAGAGGAAAGTAGTACACATGTAGTACCCTCCTACACATGAGAAGATTGCAAATATCTTCACTAAACTTCTTTCCAAGATGAAGCTTGAGTAATTCCATGAGAGACTTGGCCCGGTGAAGATTATGTCCCTAGATGAGAGGGAGTGTTGATGATTATTGCCAAGATGAAGTTCAAGCACTTCTGTGAGAGACTTGGCATGGTGGAGAATACCTCCATAGATGAGAGGGAGTGTTTATGATTACAACTGCGTGAGACATCCTCCAGGACACAAACTGAGTGAGTATACTTGAGAGAGATCCCATGAGTTGGGTGTGCCCATGATAAGGGTGTGTGGTTCTTCTCTAAGATGGATATGGAATGTTTTATCACATGAACTTGTCAGAGCCATATGGGTTTGTGGTTTCTACCTAAGTTTGTAATTTTTCCTTCTCTCTATCCTTTTCGCAAACCAAGTATTAATTTTTCCCTTCAGTCGACAAAGTCATTTTTGTTTGTCACTTTGTGTTTGAGAACTCATCTCCTTAGACTCTATCATTGATCCTTCTATCTTCCCAAAACCATAGCCAGTTGTCCAAATACTTGATCGTGTAGGCCACAACCATGAACACAAAACAAAACCTTCTCAAATAGTTTGTTTTAGGATTGAAGCATAACCAGAAGGCAATTTTAATATTGATGAATTTTTCAAAGTTGCCGAAGTGGCTGAAGGCCTGAAATGGATCTGAGTCATTGATCAACACGATTCACGTGTCGTCATATCCCTAGCACCGGAGAATTTGCTTGGAGCAAATAAAGTTTGACTATTGAAAGGCCCGGAGGCCGATCTACGAACCAAATCTTGGTTGTTGTTTTGAAAGGGAAGATCTGATCCATTGATTTGGAGGGGGTATATTTGAGCCGCTCATCATGAAATCCTCATCCAAGATCATGATATCAGTGGCTATATTCCATTGCGAGAATGCAATATGATCAGACGATAATTTTCTTAATTCGTCCCACAATTGAAACCATGGTAAGTCAAGAGAGATACATGGTGAAGGGAGATGGATTGCGGGCCCAAAAGTGGCCTAAATCCAAACCACCTTTGAGTGGCCCCGCAATCACATGCTCATATAACATCCTATCCAAGAGAAGCGCATGGTCTTCAATCACTCGTTGGGGCATGTGATTTTTCACCAAGCACCTCGCTCCACATCACCCTTGTGCATACGCTATCAGAATTCCACCTGCAAAGCTCGCATTGGTCATAGACAAAGACAATTCATGGCCTCGAGGCATCAGGATGGACTCACAGAAGTCATTGGCACCGGCTGAGAACAATTATGGGTGTCAAGCCCAGTCCTAAGCCGAATGAAGAAAATTATTGAAGATGGTGGGAAGCAGTGGAGACCTTGCCTCATCCCATAAATGGAAAATGTTGCAGAGAGTAGCCATGAAGGCACACTTATGATTTGAAGCTTCCTTATGGGAAATTTTTCCTGTAAAGGGAAAAACTATGCCTGGCTCGCATCTAACATCATGAAGTCTACAAAACCTGACAAAGGGGGCGCCGACTGAAGGCTTTGAAGGTAGTGATTTGATCACTTTCCTGGTGGTTGCATCATTTTAGTATATATAGGCAGTTTTGATATTTTGTTAAGGTCGAATGGTTGAGCTAGGCTCACTACTATTGTAATATTTTTATTAAGAACTCTGGTTCTCTGGTTATGTATTTGTTTTTGAGACATCTTGGTTAATCTAAGTCAACTTTTTTGCTCCTTCTTATTTTCCTCTAATATTGAGAGAGTTCATGAATGACTGATTCACATGAATTGTTGTAACTGTATTATAATGAATGTTTTGATTATAGTACTGTTATAATTTCTTTTAGTTTCCTTGAAAATTTGAATCCAAGAGGATCTTGTGTTTGAGTTTTTCCTCCTTAGGCTACTTGAAGACCTGATGACCATAGAAGACATCTACACTCTCCTCTCCACAGTCTTCCCTCTATTCATGCTTACTCCAACTTACTGACTGAAGTTGGTTTCAGACCTCAAATGCTTGTGCATGCTAGTCCAGATTTATAAATTAGAACGTTATTATCATTGAGTTTGCGCCCATTTGACTTCTTTAAAACTAACTTGTGAAATATAAAATAATGGGTACTAGGATTACCTTCAATGGAATTTGAAGGAGACTTCTAGTGATAACAGAACATTGTGCCCCTATGTGGGCTGAGGAAGCCCATAATTTCGATGTGTGGTTCCTCTCTGAGACAGATATGAATTGTTGTGTGCCCCTGTGGGGTGAGGAATCCCATGAGTTGGATGTGTGGTTCCTCTCTGAGACGAAGATGGAATTTTGTGTGCCCCTGTGGGGTGAGGAAGCCCATGAATTAGGTGTTTCATTCTCTTTGATATGGATATGAAATGATGTACTGGTCTCTTGTGTGCAGAGAGTTGAGATGATGTGATACTCCAGATGATTCTCCCATGAGACACAATGAGAAAGCGATCTGCTGAGTTGGATGTGCCTCTGGATGAGAATAAGTGAACATGATCCCAGTGGATAAGAACTAGTGAGTGTGATTCTCCTATGAGACAAAATGAGAAAGCGATCTACTGAGTTGGACATTCCTGTGGTCGAGCATAGGTGAACATGATCCTAGTGGCTGAGCACTAGTGAGTGTGATTCTCCTATGAGACACAGTGAGATAGAGATGTCGATATCCCTGTAGTTGAGCATATATGGATGTGTCACTAGTGGTTGAGAACTAGTGGGTGTATGAGATCCCTTTCTATACATTCCTAGAGTAAGAATTACCTGTAATCCTATTTGTGATGTAAAGGGTACAGGTCGGCCCCATCATAAAGTAAAAGATAATTAATGAAAAAGATCGTTAATGTAAAAGATAATTAATATGGTAATTATTAATTATATTTTGATTTATTGAGGTCAGACCTATTGTCCCAATAGACACATCATTTGATGTGATAATTCTTATATAAATAAAGGTGAATCCGCATTGAGGAAACACACTTAACAATGTGTAATCTCATGATTTCAGATGTTATGGTCTGAAATTATGAGAATTACATCACCCTCTTGGGTGCTAGGTTTCGTGATGGTATGGGATGCCTTTCTCTTGAATAATATAAAAAAGGATTGGTTGGGTTTTCTTCCCTTGTTGAGAAGGGTTTCCTAGGATACTTCTTGTGTTCTTGTGCATGGTTATTCTTCTTGTAATCTTGGTTTGTTGCAGGATTTATGGTTCAAGTAAAAACTAAACAAAAAATTTAAAGTAAATGAATGAGCCATAGCTCATTGAAAAATCAACATGAATTGTGGGTAATTTTTTTTTCCAAGGTAGCAACATGTACTGACGAGGTCTTTAAATAACAAAGATCTGTCATTTAGTGGTTAAAACTATGGTGGATAAAAATACATGCATGTGATACAATCAGATTCACGGGGTCACCTAGAAACCAAAAGTCCACCCTTGTTGGAATTCTTTGTAATCCCTGTTGGTACCCCTCGAGTAGCACTGTATCATCCAAAATATCTACATGGCCATAACTCCCACGTGCCAACAGGTATATAGGGAGTCCCCTAGGTCTCTTGAAATGGGCCCTAGATCAACTGATTAGACACTTGACTGTTATAGTGCTATTGAGAATAACAATCAAGAAGATACTCTCTAGTACCTCGGTAATCAAGTAGTATGAATAAGGGTACGGTTGAGCTTCCTTATTTGGTGCCTTGAGATATTGGGCCGAGTACTATTTTTCAACCCTGCATGTATAATAAATAGTTATACCATAGGGAAAAAAAATTTCCATAGGCATCTTGCGAACCCTAACTAGAGGAGAACATTTCAACAAGGAACAAAATGGATATTTTGGTCATGCAACATTTCTTCTTGCATTCTTGTTGCAAAATTCCTACACTTTTGTTTCTATTAGGAATTTGGGCATTTCGACACTGTAGTATTATTTAGGCCGAAGTCTTCTTTTGACCGACACCCTTATTTGTGACCTATGTCATTAGAGTCCTCTTTTCATCTTGATCACTATGATACCTATCATTTTTAACCATTTTTTTTTACCCCATGGACCTATACCCTTCCTGACACCTCTATTTCCCATTTATCCCATTGGTTTTCTATCGTTTCCCTGATCCTGGTGGTATATATGACTTACCTACTTTTTTTTCCTCTTTCCCTTATGGCTCCCACCCGCCAAGAAGAAACCAACCAAAAACTGAATACTGATGTTACTTCCCTTCAGGCCCAAGTGAATAAGGAAATTCCTTCCATTCATGCCAAAATGGACTACATCTAGGAATAACTAGGTAGCCAAATTGTTGAAGTCAATTATGCTCTCCAATAATTCATGAATAAATTCCAAGGTCCTTTCTCCTTTGACCCACCTCTTTATCCTGGAGATGTTGACTCCAACAGGATTTTTCACTCTCATTCCAACTCCCTACCTGGTGACCCCCGTATTCCCAGAGTTGAGGTGAAAAAATTTGATGTATCAGATCCAACATCGTGGGTCACTCAAATGCAACGTTATTTCTCCTTGCATGGAATTACTAATGAATTGACCAAGATTTGTTAAGGAATTACCTATTTGGATCTGTAATGATGGAAATGGTGTAGAAATTCATGTCAAGGGTATGTTTCTTAGTCACGATTTGTTGCTTATGTGTATGAACGTTTTGACATGGACACCCACCATTTAGGACGTCTAACCAAATTGAAACATTCTGGAAAAGTGGAATATTTTATTGTTTCCTTTGAGAACTTGGATTTTCGAGTGGAGGGAATGACAGATGTGTTTTTTAGGGAATGTTTTCTCATTTTCCTCAAGGATGAAATCTGAGATCAATTCATAATGGATTTCCCCTAGACTTGGTTGGAAGAAACTAAGTGTGTCAAGGAGGCACAACGGGTCATCTTATCCCAGAGAAAAAAAATCACTTTTGTTCCCTTCCCCTCTGACCACTCCTCTCAGGGTCCAAAAATTAACATGGGAATAAATGCTTGAATGCCAACTCAAGGGTCTCTGTTATAATTGTGATGAAAAACACTTTCCAGGGTACAAATGTAAAGAACAAAAACTCTTTATGGTCATTTGAGAGGATGTTTCTGATGAATACGTTGAGGTGTCTCCTAAAGACAAGCTACCCCAAACATATAATCTTCCATCTCCCACTAATTCTATTAAAGTTGAAAGAATGATTTCATTGAATGCTCTCACTAGTTTTTCTTCTCTCCAAACCCTTAAATTGATTGGTTACATTAAGAATTGGAAACTCATCATCCTAGTTGACAATGGTAACACTCATAATTCCATTCATTGTCACCTTGCTCAAGATGTCAATTGATATATTCATGCTATCAACTATTTTCAAATCATGACAATGATGGTTCCATTAAATGTGGAGGAAATTATGAAAATGTGTGCCTACAAATTGGTCAGTATAACCTAAAATATCACATGTTTGCAATTGACATTGGTGGTTGTAACATTGTGCTTGGTTATTAATGGTTACACACCCTTGGCCCCATAACCATGGATTTTAAGTATTTAACCATGCGATTCCAACATGAATGAAAACAATATAAATTCCAAGGCATTACAATAGGGTCCCTGAATACCATTAGTTCCCACTGCATGGAAACGTTACTAAAAAAAAGTCATTCTAGCATCATTGCTCAACTCCATTCCATTAAAGCAGTTGAGATACCCTTGGTACACCTTGACCTTCAAGCTATTCTTTCCCACCATCCAACTATTTTCCAAACTCCTCAAGGCCTCCCCCCCTCCCTCAAATACCATGACCATTCCATTCCTTTAATCTTAGGCAATCTTCCTCCAAATGTTTTCCCTTATCATCATCCATTTTCTAAAAAAATAAAATTGAGAAAATTATCCAAGAATTGTTAGAAGTAGGTGTTATCCGTCCTAGTACCTGCCCCTATTCTTCCCTTATTGTCATAGTCCTCAATAAGGAAGTCACTCAGTGCATGTATCCTGATTTTCGTGCCCTTAACAAACTTATTGTTGGGCTCGTGATTTGGTTAAATTATGATGATGATTAAATCCTTTTTGTACCGGTACTATATGTGTATTTAACCATTTTGAAGAAGTTTTGAATGATTTTATAGCGATTCGTCATAGCTTTATACCAGGTATGTGAAATTGATGTTTTGTGATGATTTTTGAGTTTACTTTAGTTCGATTTAATGATTATGGGAAGCTAATGCGTGATTTGTGTGTCACAGGGAAATTTTGTAATGCGGTTTTCCATATAGTAGCTCGTTCAACACTCCATCCATCACCTGATCCGGTTCTTCATCCAACACAATGTACAATACTGCATCCAACACTTGGAGCATGGGAGAGTTGGCGGTTGTTATATTGGTAGCCTGTATTGGGAAAATCAACAAGATGGGTTTTTTTCACCCTTGTGGCATCCAACTACTAAGCTCTTGACATATCGGATTAGGCAGTTGTGCTAATCGTTGAGTGGCTTGATCAGTTTCTAGAAGTTAAAGACTGTTAGCACACATTTAATGGAATTTACCATTTTTAGAGGAGGTTGACCCTTTCAGCGGTCGACCTCTTGAATTGTAATCATTATAAATAACACAGTAGTGGTCAAACGAAGTGGTTAAGAATTCTTAGAAACTATTTTGCTGTGTAACTCAGACATTTCCGTAAACTTGTGCTAGATTGCATTTTTAATTTTAATGTCATAACCGTGTTGATTTAGCTTGTGATTTCATGTTGAGAGAACCCACGACCTGCTGGTGGGCCCACCAATGGTCTGGGTGAATAGTTAGATAGATAGATTGTATATTTTAGCTGTGCAATTATCATTTCCTTCATTTTCTATTATATGTGTTTTTATCATTTTACATGTTGTGTGTTTGTTGTTCATCATTTAATTGTTTGAATTTCCTTTTTGTAGGTTGCTTGAGATAGTTGTTAATATGTCGTATATTTTAATTGTTAGTAAATGGCTTGCAATATTCTAACCTTGTTTTGTGTTTAATTTTAAAGTGAATTTTTGTAGGTTAAAATAGAGTAGCTAGAACAGAGTATCAGTTTAACACAGAGTACCGAGTTTCTTTGGCAAAGTCTCAATGGATTAATAGTTGCAAGTTTTGTTACATTAATTCTGAGCTTAGTCATGCTTTCCTGAATCGATTTTTCTTATCAATCTTCTTGTAATATGCTAGGATAGAAGTAGGTTTTTTATTATGTTTTTACGAGCATTTCAATTTGCAATCTGCATTTTTAATAATAGATTTAGTTTAGTTTAATTTATGAAATTTCCATTCTAGATTTAAATTGCAATTTTAATTAGAAGTTTGAGTTTGAGTTAAGATTTTAGTTACGAGTTCCTAATCGTGTGAATTTGCTTAAGTTAGCATAAGAGTGCATTTGAATTAAGTAGAATAGTGTTTTCCTATCATTGATGATTGATATATGAATTGACATATCACATGGATTTTCAGGATAATTGATATTTCTTCTATGATGGCTAAGCTCTTGTTAGATTGCTTGATTCATACTTCATTTCTCCATAAAAGTTAATATTGAAATTATTCATCTTGAGCTGTCACTAATCGTTAGATGCCATCGTGATGTCATAAGGCACCGAAGACATAATCATCATATTTGAAGTTTCTTGTTATTGTAGATTAAGAATAGTTTTTGATTAATCTTTTAATATTGTCATGATGCTTTTAATTAAGTAGGTTAATATTTCCCTTTGTAGATTAGAAGTAATTATGAGTTTTATCTTAAGAATAGAGTTTACTTGCTGAATAGTTTTGATTAGTTACATGTTGAGTAGTTTTGATTAGTTTACTTGCTAAAGAAGTTTTAATAGGTTAGTTTTTTTATTGTTTACTTGCTTACTTGTTGATGTTCATTGATTTGAATAGATTGATTAGATTAATTTGTTGTTGTTGTTTCTTATTAAGTTGAATAGATTGAATAGATTACTTGTTTTTTCTCATTAGATTAAATAGGTTAACTTGTTCAAAGTAGGGTTTTCATTTGTTTCTTTAGGAACAATCCATCGATCCATTGTTTAAAAGTTTCCTAGGGTAAATAGTTCAAGTTATTTGATAGGATTTTCTCATTGATAGTCTTTTCTTAAGTAGATTAACCCTTAGTTATACCACCTCCTTAGTTAGATCACACTTCCTCTAGATTTTCTTCCTTGGTGTTATCACTCCAAGAAACCCTCTGTGGTTGCAGACCAGAGGTGCTTGGTAACTTAAGAATTGAATATTTTTGTATTTTATAAAGGTGGATCAATGGGACAACTCAATACAACTTATGGCATTCAAACGTGAAAATGATAAACAAATAGACAGTGCTCTCAAAGATTGATTAATCAGCAGGCAGCTTTAAAGTGGGTGGAGAATAAATTGTAACTAAACCAGTGCAAAGCAGGGTCTAAGAGACAATCAA
>JZKD02S0456235.1:1137500-1148285 GCA_000966675.3 Picea glauca | reverse complement strand
TGATACATCATCAGCTTGTCGTATCTACCTTCAGATGTAATATATAACTGAATACCTTTGAATAAATGCTGCCAATCTTCGTCCAGGTATGAAACTAGCATTCCTTTAGTCCAGGATTTGTGTTTGTATCCATCCTTCAAATAGAACTTGAAATCCTGCTTTTTTAGAGCCTTGGTTTTGAACCATTTTTGACCAGTCATAGGTAACCCTGTAGCTTCTACAATAAACTTCTCGTCCACCTTGATTTCCACAGAACCCACCCGAGATCTGTTGCCATCAAATGACATTGCGAAGGCTTCAGCTGTGGCTTGATGACACCCACTTTGCAACCTGTTCACGAATTCCATGCAACCTGCGTTTGAAAAATATCTTTGAACCTCGGGATGTGATTCCAGAAAAGATAGATCGCTGAGTTCTCGTTTTAACAAGAGGCCACCGCGTTTTTTCACCATTTTGCAGCTCTGTCACTCGGCCACTGTGATTTCTGTAACCTCTTTGGTCGAACCCTTGTTCTGTGCTGCTGAAAGCAGTCTCGACCTCGACTCCGTGCTGGGTGAATGCAAACTTTGACTGTAATTTGGAAACAATCTTGTGATATGCCGATTCTATCTGATTTGATGGTGTCAGGCCTTCTGATCCTCTTCTGTACCTACATCGCCGAATGCAAATTTGCCATTTCGGGTGTGATGATAGCCGTGCATGGTTTCTGGAAATATTTCGAATCGCTGTCATATCCTGGTACACAAGCTTGAACTTCCATGATTGCCCGCTTACACCAGCGCATGTCTCGGATCTTGTTGTGACGTGGGGGTGATCACCTCATCATTTCGTGCATGCATGGATAATGAGCACGAGATTCGTGCTTCATGCAGCTACGGTGTTTGGAGAACATTCCTGCTATCACGCTCGCTTGCCACTTTCATCAGCACGCGAACTCTTCGGAAACCCCTGTTAGCTGCGGAAAGTGAATACTATCCACAACGCACCATTTGATAGGAAAATCACTTTAGCCGCGGAAAGTAAAACAACATACCACGTCATTTGAAAAACGTTCCTTAGCGCGAAAGTAAGTACTCTCCACAGCGTGACACGTGCGAACTGTCTGTCAAACTTTTCGCGCCTTGTCACTTTCCACAGCATTTTGAACCGATGAAACGACGCCCTTAGCTGCTTAAAGCTATCGCTTTCCACATCGCACAATGAACCCTTTGAAAAGATGTTAGTTGTGGAAAGTAAAAAATTACATTTTCGAAAGAGAAGACTTTATGGATCGATTATTTCCTAAGACACACCAAAACCAAAAATTTTCTCAGCTGTAAAAACTCAAAAATGACTTGAAGATACTACTGAAAGCTACGATATCCACCCAAAACTCGGCTGAAAGGACAGTTTCATTTTGGGAGTTAACACTTGGCACATATAGTGATACAACTCTAAGTTTACTTACCCCAGGTTGACAATTTAATTGAGGGATGTAATGCATATAGAACACCCATCATTTTTGGCGCCATTATTGGGGTGTTGTCTTAAGGTAGGAAATTGTTAGGAGATAGATCATTTTTGAACCTTAGCATTAGTTTGGTGGAGGGGGAACTTTAAGACGATAGGTAAGAACCTACACATCTGTTATAGTAGGTTCCCCCAAACCCAATGGTAGATTTTCTTTTTGTTTTCTTTCATGAACTGACCTAGGAACCCAAAGGGAAGATACAGTAAATCCAAATCATACCTTTTGACCAAGTTTCCTTCCGACCTTTTTGGGGGAAGGAACATTCCACTCATAAACTCTATAGACCGATACCTAAAAATAGGGAGCACTATAGAACAATAAATTGAAGCATCAGTTATAGTGGGACAGGAGGAAAAACAACTCAAGCCTTCCATAGAACCAACCAACACAACCTTTGTTTTCTTACCACCATCAAGAGACCCTAACTTTGTAGACATCATAGACCCTGAACAGGTAAATACTTTGTTTGGTAGTTTATCCAATATAATTGTTTCTCAAATGACTCGAGTAGAGTCCTAGACATCTGAGTAGTAGGAAGACCTTCCCATCAGAGGGATACCTTTCTTAGAAAATAACCTTGGGATACTTTGTTCTCTTCAAGGATAAAACCATTTAGGCACTCTCATTTTGGAAACCAAACAAGTATGGATGATCAGGGAGATCACAACCATGTAAGACACGAGGAGGGAGAAGAAGATGGAAACCAAACTAAAACCACCTTCAGGTTTCCAATTTTGGGCATCACACAAAATTTCAATATACAAAACATTCCCCTCTCAGCACTACCCACATTTTACATTAAAAGCAGTGAAGACCCAGATACCTTCGTATTTGAGTTCAACATCTTGTGTAGGAGCTACAATTACTTACAAGATGCCTAGAAACTAAAACTCTTTCCTGCCACCCTCAAGCACTCTGCACTGAGATGGTTCATGGGGTTGGGAGAATCCATTAATAGGTCTTGGGAAGCCATGCAAGATATATTTCTTAAAAATTACCAAGACTACTACAAGTCCAAGGATTCGCGTAATGATATTTTCAAAATCCAATAGTCAGAAGATGTGAATCTCGAGGATTATATGGAAGGGTTTGCCTACATCTCACATAAATAAAAGTATCATGACCTTCCAGATGATGTAGTCATGGATCTATTCCTTAAAGTAATTTTATAGGAACACCTAGAAATACTTAACTTGATGGCATCAGGTGACATCTCCCACAAAACATTTGCCAAAATCTATTAAATGTGTAAGAATCACTCGAGGACTAGAGATAAAACAAGGATGAATGTTCGAGATCCTTATAGTAGAAACTTGAAACCAGTTAGTTCAGGTGGTATCATGAGAGTAGACATAGGGAACCTTTTAGAGAAATTAAAAACATATATCTTAAGCACAATAGGTTCCCAGTTGGACACCCTAAAGATTAAAAAGAAATAGGAGGAGGAAAATGCAGCGTTGAGCATATTTTTCCCAACATGCAGGAGGAAGCATTCCTGAAGGGAATTCCCATTAGATAACATTTCAGTTTGTGGCTTCTGCACGAAGGACCACATAACTAAAAAATGTCCATCATTGCTCAATTTGTTAGCCATATATAGAAGTGGGGATCCTGGGGAGTCCTCTTATGCATCTAGGAGGCCATGGTAGCCTAGGAATCAACCTACATACCCAAATCTACATCCTCAAGTTCCACCCTATTATCAACAACCACAACATTAGAACTCATCGAGTTGGAAAAACTGGTCTACATAGTACTAACATCCTTGGATTCAAGGATGGAGAAGAGGGCATAACCAAGGGAATCCTCAATCTCCACATGTTCTGATGCCCAACCATCCTTACCCTCAATTTCTAGTGAACATCCTGCAGCTTCTGCCAGGTTTTGTTCCACCACCTTTACCTCCTATTCCACAATAACCACAACAATACCATAATGCAAGCTCCCCAAGACCAACATTATTACCTGCACAACTAGTGCCCAATCCCAATAATAAGCCCACTCAACCTCTTCACAATGTTGAGATGTAGGCTTTCCCAACATATGTTATTTCTCTTGTTCCATTGCACGAAATTCAACTGAGGTCGGGAAAAGTTATGGACAGGTAGAGGCCTTCAGTAGTCATCCGAGAAGAAGAAGAAGAGGAAACCCCCAAACAAATCACAGATGACACTAAGTGGGAATATTTTATTATTCCTAAGGACCAAGAACCCAATATTCCCCAAAATGAACCTTCACAAATTACGAAGACCCCTCCTTATCCAGAAAGATTAGTGATCGAGAAACCTACCACCCGATCGGAATTTGACATCTTGAATGAATTGAAGAATGTTTGTGTCAAGATTCCCTTTCTACAAGCCATTAAGGATATTCCAATCTATAGTAAGGTGGTCAAAGAACTGTGCATTAAGAAGATAGGAAGGAAGCAGACGGATCCTCCAGCTATACATTTGATAGGATAACTTCTTGAGTACATATCAGAGTAGCCTAAGGTAGAAAAATATGGGAACCCAGGAAAACCCGTAGTGACCATAACCATTAATGAGGTTTCCATTGGGAACACTCTCATAGATATAGGGGAAGCCATAAATGTTATGAACGTTACTACCTTGGAGGAATTACAGTTAAAACCTCTTCTTAGACCTACCCTAACCATTTTGGAATTAGCAGATAAGACAAGGGTAATACCTGAAGAAATTTAGGATGACATCATAGTTACTTTAGCCTCATGGGAGTATTTGGTATACTTTCTTGTCATCCACTTAAAGGATCCTACCAAATTCCATCTTGTTATCTTGGGAAGACCTTGGTTAGCCATAGTCAATGCATTTATTGAATGTAGAGAGGGATAAATTACCATCTCAAATGGACTCTCTATCGAGAATCTCACCATATATCCACCAACTCAACCTATCATGGATAATATATGGTGGCTTTAATTTCCATACGAGAATGAGGGCTGGGAAGAAACCATTTTCCAAGTGATCATTCCTGGGCACTTCAGAAGCACACAACAAAAAATGTGCTAAACCATTTTATTTCTGCTATCACGTGTGTTGATTTTCCACAATATTTTCCCAAATTTGGGTACATGTTTGGGGAATAATTTCAGGAACAATTGGACCCATCGATTTTGTCTTCAACATATTTTATCTTCAATATAGATGAGTTTGCAACATATTATACCATGCTCTACAAGATTAGTTCAAGAAAATTTATACATATAAACTCCTGACTAGATGCAGACCAACAAAAGAAGTTAGTGAGTATCCTTAAAGAAAAATCAAGGGCGTTCACCTGGGAATACACTGACATGAAGGGTATACACCCTGACACATGCATTCATCGCATATATACCTAGGGGGAAGTAACACTTGTTAGGTAACCTGAGAGAAGGATGAACCCAACACTCAAGAATATAGTAAAAGAGGAGATCCAAAAGTTATTAAATTTTGGATTTCTTTATCCCATATACGACAGTAAATGGGTATCCCTACTTGTAGTGGTTCCAAAGAAAGTGATTAGAAAATGGAGATTTTATTTTTTATTTTTGGGAGCTTAACAAGGCCACTCTAAACGATTATTTTCCTCTTCCTTTCATTGACCAAGTTTTGGATACCCTGTCTGGAAAGAAATTTATTTCTCCTTTCTAGATGGATATAGCGGGTATAATCAAATTCTCAGAGCACCCTAGGATCATGACAAGACTACCTTTACTTGTCCTTGGGGCACCTATGCACATAGGGTCTTACCATTTGGATTGTGTAATTCTCCTGCCACATTTTAATGAGCAGTACTAGGGATATTTTCTGATCTTATTCATGATTGTGTGGAGGTATACATGGATGACTTCACAGTATGTGGAAATACTTACCAGGAAGCCTTAGATAACTTAGAAAAAGTCCTTATCAGGTGCCAAGAAATTAACCTATCTTTAAGTCATGAAAAATCTAAAATGTTGTTGTCTGAGGGAGTGGTTCTAGGAAATCACGTTTCATGTGAAGGGATTAAATTCGATCCTACTAATATTGAGGTCATTGTCAAAATTCCACCCCCCAAGACTCAAAAATAGGTGAGAATCTTTCTTGGACATGCCAAATACTACCGACAATTTATTGAAAATTTCACAAAGATTGTTGCACCCATGTTTGGACTGTTAATAAAATATGTTGATTTTGTTTGGACTTAGCAATGTCAAGCCACCTTTGAAACTCTTAAAGCTAATTTTTTTGTGGAACCAGTTCTTAGGGGGGGCAAATGGGATCTCCCATTTCAAATATTCATTGATGCCTATGACACTGCAATAGGAGGAGTATTAGGGAAGAAAAAAGACAATCAACCCTATGTCATTTATTTTGTGACCAAGAACTTGTCCCCCGCCAAGAAAACTATACAGTTACTAAAAAGGAATTCTTTTTAGCATCTCATGCTATCAATAAGGTTCACCACTATATCATAGGTTACGAAATATTTGTACATACAGATCACTCTGCCATTAGATTTCTCATGAATAAACCCATTATTAATGGTCGAGTGACTAGGTGGATCCTGCTATTGCAAGAGTTCAATATCACCGTTCTTGACCAACCTGGAAAGGAGAATTTGGTAGCTGATTTTATTTCACACATAAAAAATGAGGATGATGATATTCCCGTTGATGATAGTTTCCCAGATGAGAACCTTTTCTCCCTCTCTGTAAATACCCCATGGTTTTCGGATATGGAAAACTATTTGGCTACTAGGAAGTTACCATCTCATTTGTCACCTCGTGAAAAGCATATAATTATTACGCAAAGTGCCAATTACTCTTGGGTTGGCCATGACCTTTTTTGTAAATATCTAGACTTGATTATTCATAGATGTGTCTAAGAAGATGAGATACTAGAAATCCTATGAAGTTGTCATGATGGACCATGTGGTGGCCATTTTTCTGAAAAATGTACAACATATAAGGTGTTACATTCAGGTTACTATTGACCTAGCATTTTCAGGGATGCTTCCAAGTATGTGAGGAGTTGCGATAGTTGTCAAAGGATAGGAAGACCCATGTCAGCTGACGAAATTCCCTTGCGTGCCCAAGTTATGATAGAACCTTTCAATAAATGGGCCCTTGACTTTGTAGGACCAATTTCACCCATGTATCGTAAGAAGAATTATATTTTGGTTTGTACAGATTATGTCACCAAGTGGGTAGAGGCAAAATCCCTATTCAAGGCTACTGAAAAATATGTTGTCAAATTTGTTTATGAAGACATGTTTGTCCTCTTTGGTGTTCCTTGTGAAATTGTTACAGACCAAGGCACTCAATTCACTTCCAAACTGATGAGAGAACTAATGGAGAAATATGGTATCAAACACTTCAAGTCTTCTGCATATCACCCACAAGCTAATGGTCAGGTAGAGTCCAAAAAAAAAGTTCTGGAAGCTATCTTAACCAAGAATATTCAATTGCATCATCGATATTGGGATGATAGGCTTCCAAAGGCTTTGTGGGCATATCAGACCACCTAGAGAAACACCATTGGGCATACCCTGTATGAGATAGTATATGGGAAACAAGTTCTTCTACCAATAGAATTCCAAGTAATGACCTTCTGTATTGCCGCAAAATTGGCCTTAAACTTAGATGAGGCTTAGAAACAACGAGCCCTACAATTAAACGAGTTGGATGAGATTGAGAAATATGATATCCAATTGAACAATATTAGGCCAAAACCAGAGGAGCAAGTGGAATAATAAGTTTATTAAGAAGAAACACTTCCAAACTGGTGATTGGGATTTGTTGTTTGACTCCTGATTTAAGAATTTCAAAGGAAAACATACCACTCGGTGGTTGGGTCCTTACGAGGTAGTCACCATTTATGACAATGGGACTGTCAAAATCAAAACAATTGACGATGGACAAATCTCCTTTGTAGTAAATGAACACTAACTCAAACTTTATCACAAGCCCATTTCCAAAGAAGATTTTCTACAGGTCATGTCAACTAACAAGGAATTGGCCTTAGTAGATGGGGAAGTTTCCCCTTATTCTTGAATGTTTTTTTTTTTAATTTTCGACTATACATATGTAAATAATTTTGAATTTTGTTGATAGACAATTCTAGATATTTCTGTAGGTATTTATTTCACCAGGAATAGACAGTTTCAAGGAGATTTAAAGGAAGGATTTTTTTCTTCAAAATATTGCTATACTTGAACCTTGTTGTCTACTAAGCATCAATTGAATAATGACTTGTTGTAATTAGCCACATTTTTGCAAATATTTTCATCTTCTTTTTCTCAAGTCATCTTTAATAGCAGTTTCTCTTAAACCTTCACCATTGGAGCATGAAAGGAAGTGATACCGTAACCATCAAACTTAGAGGTCACTCGTATAGTTTCCCCAAGAAGCCTGAGTAAGTGAGTAAAGTATATTTATTAAAGAGTAACAAGGAGGTCTGATTAGCGGTTAGCCATGGAAACATCAAAAGAAAAAAAAGAGGAAGAAAGTGAGTTGAGCCTAAAGATACCTTTCTGTTCTTTCAAAATGGTACCATCCACTACACACTAAAAATGCTTGATTATATCATATCTTTAGATAGGCTACGTCCACTTAAGTACCCCTTACATCAGGACAAACACTAAGGAATATATAAAGGAGAGTCATCCTCTAATACAAATACCATCCCAATCTAAAAAAAGAAAAGAAAAAAAGAAGAGTTTTTTCAGAGTTGTCCCCCCATATTCTTGCACAAAGCAATCTTATATTAAAATCTTAAAAGATGGAGGGCCAGTATTTGAGGGTGTAAGAGGATAACTCGTCGGGATACTGAACAAGTCTACTGGCAATGGGTATCGACACATGGTATGACTAGGTAAACCCATTGGAGAACTGAACAGGCTTGATGGAAATGGGGCATTCTACCTAGAGAGGATGATAGTCTGACGAAAAAATAAGAAATTCCTAAATCTTAAAACTTGTCTTGATGTACGGAATTACTTGTAGAAAAAGATGACATGAAGTATGTATGGTTAAGCTAAGGTTAATGAACTCTATAAATTTTTCATTGGGAACTAACTTTGAGACTATCTCGAAACTCTCTCGCTTACCTCTTCTTAGATTTATGTAGGATATTCTATCCTATAGGTGGGGCAATATTCTAACCGTCTCATCAGACCAATATATGAAATTTATCTCTATACTTAACAAGCTGTAAATCTTCGCCTATTGGGAGAATTGAATGGTTTCCTACATTTTTTATTGTGAGGTGTCACATGTTAGAAAAAACAAGACCACGGAGAAATAAAATAAAACAAATGCGGAAATAAAAAACAGAAGACACACAATACAAGAGAGCCACAGATTTATGTGGTTCATCCAGTGTGGGCTACGTCCACCAGAGAAATTGCTAGGTCCTTTCTTTATTATTATCCAACAAAATGAAGGGATGCAAACTACAGCAAAACCCGTTGTAACTTCCTCTTTTTTCTCTCACAGTATCCTCTCTCAAAATACAATACTCGCCAACATACATAGTCGCAATACATTTCCCTCATAAAAGTGGGTTTCCTTCTAGGGAAAAAACCCTAACATAATCTCTATTGTTAGATCTGTGACCTTATAATGAACGATCCAGATTTACAATGAAATTACAATATACTTTTACAAGGAAATTTTTTCTTCAGGGGCTTTGCCCCTGAACCCCCATCAGGGGATTCTTCCCTTCAACCCCTGCTAGGTGCCTGCTTGCCCCCAGACCACCCAGCCAGGGGGATAGCCCCCCCGGACCCTGCAGAGGGGGTTACCCCCCTGCACTCCCCCGCATGGAAGAATGTACATACTTCTGGGGTGTAAATACTTCATGGGGTATAAACACGGCTGAAAGTAAGAGACCTCTAAATCAAGAAGATAATCAGGCTCAACAACCAACAATCTCCCACTTGGAGACTGATCTCAACAAATCCACCGTTGTTGTATATGCTGGACTCTGAACCTTCTTGGACCTGGAAAATTTCTCATCATCGTCTTCATTCTTGAAGACCAACTGAAACTGAGCAAGAACTCAGTTTCTCCCTGGTTACTCCCTTTGTTAACATGTCTGCAGGATTTTGGCTAGTGTGTATCTTTTCTAGCTTCAATTGTCCATCTTCCAAGGTGGATCGTATGAAGTGGTACCTCAACTATATATTCTTAGTCTTTGAATGGAAGGTTGAGTTCTTTGCAAGGTGAATGGAACTCTGACTGTCACAGTACAACCTGTTGTTCTCCTACTTTTTTCCTAATTCCTCCATAAACCTTTGTAACCAAATCATCTCTTTACTAGCCTTTGTAGCAGCAACATACTCTGCCTCTGTTGTTGAAATATCAACAACCTTTTGCAGTTTCGAAATCCAACTTAATGCTATTCCACCTAGAGTAAAAACATACCCTGTGGTGCTCCTCTTGCTGTCTTTATCACCTGCCATATATGAATCAACATATCCCTGTAGAAAAGTGTCCGAACCTCCAAAACATAATTCATGTGTATTAGTACCTCTCAAATACCTGAGAATCCACTTTACTGCCTCCCAATGTTCTTTACCTGGATTGTTCATATACCTACTCACAACTCCCACTACATGTGAAATATCTGGTCTTGTGCAAACCATTGCATACATCAAGCTGCCAACAGCTGATGAATATGGGACCCTGGACATGTATTATATCTCCTCCTGTGTCTTGAGACACATTTCCTTAGTTAATTTGAAATGGCTGGCCAAAGGTGTACTAACTGGTTTTTCATTCTACATTCTAAACCTCTCCAACACCTTCTTTGTGTACTCACCCTGAGACAATGTCAGTTTGTGATTTTTCCTATCTTTTGTTATTCTCATACCAAGGATTTTCTTTGCAGCACCCAAATCCTTCATCGCAAATGAATTAGCTAATTTCTTCTTGAGCATATTTATATCATGCATATTAGACCCTACAATAAGCATGTCATCTACATACAATAGCAAGATAATATAGCTTCCATTTCCTAGCCTTTTAAAATAAACACAGTGATCAGAATGACATCTATTATAACCCTGTTTTGTCATAAACTTGTCAAACTTCAGATACCACTGCCTTGGAGCTTGCTTTAGGCCATATAAGCTCTTCTTCAACCTGCATACCAAATTCTCCTTCCCTTTGACTTCATACCCCTATGGCTGCTACATATAAATCTCTTCCTCCAAATCCCCATGGAGAAAAGTTGTTTTTACATCTAACTGTTCAAGATGAAAATCTTCTACTGCCACAAGACTTAAAA
>JZKD02S0456235.1:1089812-1135218 GCA_000966675.3 Picea glauca | reverse complement strand
CAAAATGAAGGGATACAACCTACAGCAAAACCCGTTGTAACTTCCTCTTCTTTCTCTCACAGTCTCCTCTCTCAGAATACAATACTCGCCAACATACATAGCCGCAATACATTTCACTCATAAAAGAGGGTTGCCTTCAAGGGAAAAAAACCCTAACGTAATCTCTATCATTAGATATGCGACCTTATAATGAACGGTCCAGATTTACAATGAAATTACACTATACTTTTACAAGGAAATTTTTTCTTCGGGGGCTTCGCCCCCGAACCCCTGCCGGGGGCCCGCTTGCCCCCAGATCCCCCAACTGGGGGGATAGCCCCCCTGGACCCTACAGAGGGGGTACCCCCTCTCTGCACTCCCCCACGTGGAAGAGTGTACATACTTCTGGGGTATAAACATGGCTAAAATTAAAAGACCTCTAAATCAGGAAGATAATCAGGCTCCACAACCAACATCACAATAGCTAGGAGGTGGGAGGGGTTTTATGAGTTGAAAAATGACAACACTGCCTAGAAGAAGTAGAATATTTGTAAAAATTTATGTATATTCTTTTCATGATACAAGATATTATATCACCAGTTATTTTGAAATGCTAAATATTCCCTGTGTGTTATAAACTATTGTACATTTCTTTGATAGACCACTTAACTGGTTTTCTTTACAGACTGTTCATTGCAGATTTGTGATTACATGCCTTATAATATGTGAGATAGAGGAACAGATTGTGTCAGCATGATGGAAAAACAAGTAATAATGGAACACTCTTATCCTGTCTCTTCTCCTATTCATTGTGACTATCAAAAGTGTTTTAAGACTGAGTGTTATGAATAAAACATCCATTATAGGATGAGCAAATTGCATTTCGCACAAGAGTACCATATGGAGTGTCGTATGGAGTGTCATTTGAAAGACCATATGGGGTGTCATATGGACGACTGAATGATGCACCATATGAAGGATCAGACGAGGTGCATACACATAGTAAATGACCACGATTTTAGGTAACCAAGAATCATTTGAATGTATTTGGTTGTTCAGTTGTATTATGAGTTAGTTAAATGGAAATTGAGAATTAAATGATACAATTTTTAAACACATTTTTTGTGATCAAATGTCCAATTCAAAGACTTGGACATTAATCTAACTCCTTCATAATTATGATTGCCTCCAAAATATTCTCTTTGAATTCAAAATCGGCACACTCATGCTCACACATGGAAACTCGTGTGTGATGAATTCAACCATTTCCACCTTGGGTGCATTCAAAATAGGAGGGTTAGCTCCAATTTGTTATTTCACTCATGCATTATGCTCATCCTCTACCCAATTGTGCTCTCCCTTTTTCCAATTGCACTTGTCCTCTATCTGATTTCTCTCTCTTTTCATTCTCCACATTGTCACCATGCCCAAACGATATGATCCATCCTCCTATGCTGACCTCTTTTCTATCCCTGAGTTCGCACAGTGTAGGGAGGTCTTCCTTTGCACAGGGTGGGGACCATTCTTGGCCCATTTGGAGGGCCACGATGACGATGTTTCTATGCAATTCTCCCTTGGCTTCGATGGAAAAATGGCACGCGTGGGGTCTCTGACCTTTGTGGTCTCTGAGGAGTCAATTTCCTCAGCCATAAAGCTTCCAAGAGTTGGAGATTGTTGGTTCAAACACCACCAGTTGCCATGGGCGAGCTACAACAGGGTCTTCAAACCTAATTTTCAGAATATATTTGGACCTAAGGGATACTCCAAGGAGTAGATTAAAGAGGATCTAATTAACTCTCTAATAGTCATCACCAAAATGATCACTTGTGAAGGTAGATATTTTGTTTTTAAAGCCTGCCATTTTTTATTATTATCTCATTTCCAATTCAATAAGCCATTGAATTTCCCTTTTTACTTCTTGAAAATTCTTGAGAAGATATCCTCCCAAGTATGAAAGAAAGTGCCCAATCCTCATAAATACCTATTCCACCATGACCTCATCAAGCTACTTGTTATAGTCGAGTTGGAAAAACATGGGAAGACATGGCAGGAGTTCATTTATCAATTTTCAAACCCCCACCTTACAATCAAGAACAAAAAGCAAACACTTGATCTAGGGACTATTACTCCATCCAAACCCCATTCTCCGAAGACTCCAAACCCTCCTACTCAATCTATCCCTCTACTAGAACAAAAGACTAAGAAACTTGTTGATACCCCTGCATCCTCATCAGGTAAGAAGACTAAGAATCCTATTGATAACTCTCCAATACCCTCAACATCTATTGATCCTTCACTCAAAAAGTTACAAGAGGCAATTCAACAAGATTTCCATGTAGTCCCCACAAATAGGAGAGGAGATAATCAATTCAAAGGAGGATCTTTTCGAAAAAGTGCTTGAAATACAAGAGGAAAGCCTTATGAAAAACCTCCAAGCACTTCAGACCCTATCCAAGTATCTTCTGATCTCGAAATCCACCATAAAATACTTATGCAAGTGTCTGCAGAAGAATTGGAGCCTGATAGAGAGACAAAATTTGAACCCATTTCCACTCCTAAACCCCCTATTACTCCTACTTCACAGATTCCTACACCGGATCAAAAATTGATAGACTCTCTACATCCTTCAAGGGATCCAAGCCCTCCTCTGAGATATCTGATCATACTCCAGCCATTGAAAAATTACAACAGGAAAATGTTCAGCTGTTGCAACAATTGGAAGAGAGGAATACCATGGATAGACATCTCCACCATGAAAATGCAATAATATAAGAAAAGGTGAATTCCCTCCAAAGATTGGTTGACCAAATGACCAATGACAATCATAGCCTCCGTGCACAATTGAAACACCGCAAGAAGGCCAAGACAAATTATTCATGGAAAGAAGCTTCTAAAGCTAATCCATCCCCTGCTCAACAAGTCTAGTCATATTGGGCAATTCATTTTTGTTTGCAATGGGACCTGCAAAATCTTAGGTGTGGGGGTAATGTTGGGCTCATGATTTGGTTAAATTATGATGATGATTGAATCCTTTTTGTATCGATATTATATGTGTATTTAACCATTTTGAAGAAGTTTTGAAGGATTTTATATCAATTCATCATAGCTTTATACCAGGTATGTGAAATTGATGTTTGGCGATGGTTTTGAGTTTAATTCAGTTCAATTTAATGATTATGGGATGCTAATGTGTTATTTATGTGTCACAGGGGAAATTTGAAATACGTTTTTCCATCCATTAGCTTGTTCGACACTCCATCCAACACCCGATCCGGTACTTCATCTGGCACTGCATCTAGCACTTGGAGCATGGACGAGTTGACGATTGTTATATTGGCAGCCTGTGTTGGGTGAATTAAAAACATGGGTTTTTTTCACCCTCGTGGCCTCCAGATACTGGGCTCTTGACATCTCAGATTAGGCATTTGTGCTAATTTTTTAGTGGCTCGTTCAATTTCTAGAAGTTAAAAACTATTAGCACGCATTTAATGGAATTTACCATTTTTAGAGGAGGTCAAACCTTCCGGTGGTCAACCTCTCGAATTGTAATCATTATAAATAACACAGTAGTGTTCATACAGAGTGGTTAAGAATTGTTAGAATCTATTTTGCTGTGTAACTCAGACATTTCCTTAAACTTGTGCTAGACTATGTTTTTTTATTTTAATGCTAGAACCGTGTTGATTTAGCTCGTGATTTGATGTTGAGAGTAGCCACGACCTGCTGGGGGGCCCACCAGTGGTATGGGTGAATAGTTAGATAGATAGATTGTATATTTCAGCTTTGCAATGATCATTTCCTTCATTTTCTGTTATATGTGTTTTTATCATTTTACATGTTCTGTGTTTGTTGTTGATCATTTAATTGTTTGAATTTCCTTTTTGTAGGTTGCGTGAGATAGTTGTTAATATGTTGTGTCTTTTAATCGTTAGTAAATGGCTTGCAAGATTCTAGCCTTGTTGTGTGTTAAATGTTAAAGTGAATTTTTGTAGGTTAAAACAACGTAGCTAGAACAGAGTATCAATTTAACATAGAGTACATAGTTTCTTTGACAAAGTTTCGATGGATTAATAGTTGCGAGCTTTGTTAATTTAATTCTTAGTTTAGTCATGCTTTCCTGAATCTATTTTGCTTATCAATATTCTTGTAGTATACTAGGATAGAAGTAGGATTTTGATTATGTTTTTACGAGCATTTCAATTTGCAATATGAGTTTTTAATAATAGATTCAGTTTAGTTTAATTTATGAAATTTCCGTTCTAGATTTAAATTGCAATTTTAATTAGAAGTTTGAGTTTGAGTTAAGATTTTAGTTACGAGTTCCTAATCATGTGAATTTTCTTAAGTTAGCATAAGAGTGCATTTGAATGAAGTAGAATAGTGTTTTCCTATCATTGATGATTGATATATGAATTGAGAGATCACATGGATTTTCAGGATAGTTGATATTTCTTCTATGATGGCTAAGCTCTCGTTAGATTGCTTGATTCATACTTTTCATTTCTCCATAGAAGTTAATATTGATTTTATTCATCTTGAGCTATCACTACTCGTTAGATTCCATCGTGATGTCATAAGGCACCGAAGACATAATCATAATATTTGAATTTTCTTGTTATTGTAGGTTAAGAATAGTTGTTGATTAATCTTTGAATATTTTCATGATGCTTTTAATTAACTAGGTTAAAATTTCCCTTTGTAGATTAGAAGTAATTATGAGTTTTGTCTTAAGAATAGAGTTTAATTGTTGAATAGTTTTGATTAGTTACCTGTTGAGTAGTTTTGATTAGTTTACTTGTTGAGGAAGTTTTAATAGGTTAGTTGTTTGATTGATTACTTGCTTACTTGTTGATGTTCATTGATTTGAATAGATTGATTAGATTAATTTGTTGTTGTTGTTTCTTATTAAGTTGAATAGATTGAATATATTACTTGTTTTTTCTCATTATATTAAATAGGTGAACTTGTTCAAAGTAGGGTTTTCATTTTCTTCTTTAGGAACAATCCATCAATCCATTGTTTAAAAGTTTCCTAGGGTAAATAGTTCAAGTTCTTTGATAGGGTTTTCTCATTTATAGTCTTTTATTAAGTAGATTATTTTGGACACACCTACCACACTTAGAGGGGGGGTTGAATGAGTGTGGGGCTCTTTTTCCCAAAACTTCCCTCTTAAACAAAACTTGTTAGTTAGAAATCACCATTAACTCATTAGTTATTGTTGTCATTTACAACCAGTTAAATGTGAACATATATCAACAACATATATAAACAATATATCATCAACAATTCATCATCATGAGGAACACAAAGAACACAATATGTATGTACAATTTTTCTTTTTATTACGAACTACAGTCCTTGGGGCATTTCAGCAACAACTGAATAGAGTACAACTCTACAAGAGCACCAACTCTATAATGCAAGGCTCAACTTACACCCTCAACACCAACTGAGATGAGGCAACAATCCCCAACATATATCAATCTGCAATAGGTATGCGACGGGTCAGTAGTGCAACCCACATGTGTACACGCTCCGGCTCACTACAACCCACGTATATACACGACCAGTGTATACATAAGCCTGTGTATACCTTCTGAGCTATTAGGGTTTATCCTTCAAGATCAACTCATATTCTCTGCAACCAATTTATCATTCTCTTTTGTCCAAACTGACCATCAACCAATCATAACACATCTAAGCTCTCCAATAGCTTACTCATGCTCCATAACCAATCAATATGAATTTTACTCAATCATGCATAAGTAGCCAACATACTATAGCCATCATATCCATACTGAATCATAAGAGTGTTGCTCACTCCATCAACCAACATAAACCAAATCATAGAAACCATACCAAGAATTCCCTAAGAATTAACAACACAACAAGCAATAGTATCCATCAAGACAATAATGAAACCATACCAGTCTCTCAGTGACAGATCTGAGCCCATAGAATGCAGATTTGGAACCTTCTACAGTCTTCAACAGCTTGTCATCAACTCAACCACAAATCTTCATGATTTTATCCACTGCATGCTCCCAATACACAGACATCTCGCGTACTATATGCACCTTAAACATAGACAACTCAGGTATATGCACCCTATACACAGACAGCCCGCGTACGCACCAAAAAATAGGGATTTTCTGTAATTCCAAGAATGTCACCGTCATGATCTTAGACTTTCTGAAAATTCAATGCGTCCATAAGATCCTTCCGATCTCCTCTCTCTTAGAATAGATCTTCAATCATGCTCAAGAGATCGACACCAAAATGTTCTCATAAGAAGCTCTCACAAGAAGCTCTCCATTGATCCACAAAAAAAATGTTTTACAAGAGACCATTGCTATCTTATTTATACTTTCATACTCTATGTCACTTAACCCATTTCTAGGTCACTTAACCCATTTCTAGGTTACTTAAACTATTTTCCTTATATTAAGGTTAACCACTTTCCATAAATAGAAAGTTCTCCAATCTTTATCATTTAAATATTCCTTCTTGATTTTGTCATCTCACTTTATCATTTAAATAATCTTTCTTGATTTTGTCACTTCACTTTATTATTTAAATAATCCACCTTGAATTTGTCACTTTAATTTATAATTTAAATAATTATTTCTTCTTTTCAAGAACTTTTACTTCTTTGACCTTGTGGACTTCAAGCAAACATGTGAGGGTCCTCCAACTTCGTAAAGCCATAACTCACAAACCGTGAGGAGTTATGTGACGTTCCACATACCACCAGAAATGGTATGACAAGCACTATCCATATAGGATAGTTTCAAAAACAACTTAATTTGATATTCATCTCATTATTCTACATAAAAGCATGGATCCTCCAACCATTCTTCTAGGATAACTCAATCCTCAAAGCGTCTTCCCGTGAGGGATTTCACCATAAGGGGACCACTTTGGATTTCATCCATTTGTACCATGAAAAGAAAATAATTAGTCATCTTTTCATAAAAAAAAACATGCATCATAAATCAAAGAATCCATCTTTATCATGTATCAATGAAAACACATTGATCCATATTCATCTATGCATCATATCAATGATCCATCTTCACGGATAGGCTTCCACTTGACATCTATCATTCTCATCAAGGACAATACATCTACATTTTACATCAATCATCAATCATCAAGAAATCAATCCATTGACATCAATCAATCACTTGACATCAATCAATGACATCAATAAATCAAACCATTGGCATCAATGACAACATGATCCAACATATTAGCACTTAGTTATACCATCTCCTTAGTTAGATCATACTTCCTCTAGATTTTCTTCCTTGGCACATATAGTGCTACAACTCTAAGTTTACTTACCCCGGGTTGAAAATTTAATTGAGGGATTTAGTGCATATAGAACACCAATCACTTACCATCAAGGAAAAATTTCTCATCCCCGTCATAGATGACCTTTTGGATGAAGTAGTGGGGTTCAATACTTTACCAAACTTGACCTCCATTCGGGATACCAACAAATACCTATGAAAGAGGAAGAGATCCTCAATACTGCATTTCACACTCATGAGGGCCACTATGAGTTCTTGGTTATTCCCTTTGGTATCTCTAATTCTCCCTCCACTTTTCAAAGTCTCATGAATCATGTCTTTTTTCCTTTCCTCTGTCCCTTTGTGTTATTTTTCTTCTATAATATTCTTGTCTATAGTAAAACATGGCCAACCCATTTCTCCCATGTATATCAAGTTCTCCATATCCTCTCCAAGAACCAAAATTTCCTCAAACTATCTAAATGTGATTTTGGTGCCTCTGAAGTTGAGTGCCTGGGTCATATTGTTGGTAAGGATTGTGTAAGGTTCAATCCAAGAAAATTGAAGCTATGCATAATTGGCCTCACCCTAAAAATATTAAAAATATGCATGGTTTTCTAGTTTAGTGGTTTATTATTGCAAGTTTGTTCATAACTATGGAAAAATTGCAGCTCCTCTCACATCTCTCTTTAAAAGAATGCTTTTAGCTAGACTCAAACAACTAACCAATCCTTCCAAGAATTAAAAGACAATGTTGATACTGAGAGGGGGGGTGAATCAATATCAAGTACAATTTTAAAACTTTTTCAACTTATACTTAAACCATTCAATTATATACAATGAGAAATGAACAATAGTATAAGAGTTACACCAATACACCACAATACACCATGCACAATATATGAGAAATAATCAATAGTTATTGTTTAAAGGAAGTAATGACTTCCAAAGGTAGCTACAACATCCAAATATAACGGGAGGGATAAACCTCCAAAAGGAAGATGTAATCCTCCAATATCAAAAGAGGGTTGACCTCTCCATCCTGGCCCCTTCCTTCCACCCAATAATATATGAGAGATAATAAAAATTTACATTAAATTATCACCATCAACCAACCATCACATAGAACCTGATAATGCTTCCTGAGACTTCTTCAACTTCTGCAATTTTTCACTTCTTGGAATAATCTGATCCTGTATATAATATTACTCAATTTATTCTCTGAAATGCCTCTAAGTTTCAGTCCTTGAATCCTCCCAGAAAAGGACTTATAGAGAAAATGGTAGACCTTATTCAATTCTAGTTTATTCAGGAGAGATAACTTGTACAACATGCACCGCGCTCAATTTTTAACATCATATTTTGAAATTTTTACACTGAAAAATACAGTTCGTACTCTTGCCAATGCAATTAGTCTCACTTCATTTGGATTCTCTATGAATTCTTTATGACTGTTTTACCCGGAACACCTGTTTATGACTAGATTTAGGAGTAGTCAAAAACCCTATCTTCCACAGAGTGTATCTCCAAAATTATATAGAATAAATAGTTGAATTTTTTACCACAGGTACCTAGATATGTCTTCTTAATACCATACCAATTTCACCATATGAATTGTTCTAGAAAACAATTTATAGCAAAAATGGTAAGATAACCTGTAAATAACATACCTTAGAACACATCACCAAAAGACTTCATCCTCCCTTGAAATACAACCTTCTTTACTTTTGATTTCCTCTGAAATTCGACTTATATCTCCTTGTTCATTAACAAACTTGTGTGTGTTGAAAAATGAATGTTTAATGAGATGTATTTATACCCGTTATGTCACTTCCTTTTAACATTAGGGTTGACATGACACTTTCTTATTTTGTATTTATATTCTTTAATTATATTCAGGGCCGACCTGTACTTCTTCAATTCACTTTGTCATCTTCAAAAATTAATTTCTCCTCAACCATTAGGATCCACATGACGTGCCACCTACCACTGGAAACAAAATGATGTATACTATCCATCCATGGGTGTTTTATATTCATGTGCAATGTCCTTCATGTCCAAATACCTTCATCAATGTTGTGGTCCAAAACCAATGACTAGGGTTGACATCAATGAAAACAACCAATCTTCCAACAATCTCCCCCTTTTTCACTGATGGCAACACTCATTCTCCCCCTGTCATCATGATCCTAGTTTATCTCCCCCTTTGACATCAATGTCAAAGGGTGGGGTTGGTCCTCCTAAGTTCAATGGCATAAGGTGACCTTCTTCTTTGGGGATGCTCCCCCTGAACATGTGGCACTCAATAATACTTTATCCTTATTTTTGATCTCTGGGACTTTTTCTTCCTTTAAATAATTTTGTCTAGCTTTTGTCTTCTCTCTCTTCTTCATATATAGGATGTATATGTTGTTTGGCCTTCTTGTTGTAGTTGCAACCAATCTTCCTGAGTTATTTTCTCTGATTTTACATTTTCGGGAGTCAAACATAAGAGTGTATCCTTGATCACATATTTTGCTGACACTGAGGAGATTATGATTCATATATTCAACCAATAGGACTTTTCCTACTTTTACATTTCCACTTCCAATATTTACAGTTCCTTTTCCAAGTATTTTGGTAGTTGAGTCATCTCCAAATGCAACATTTCCACCCTTTTTCTTCAAACTGAAAAAGTTTTTGTGATCGTTAGTCATATGAGATGAGAACCCACTGTATATGAACCATTCATCTTATTCTTTGCATTCTTTAGGGACCAATGCTATTTGACAATTTTGATTGTGTGGAATTTCTTTCCTTTTCCATGTTGTAGTTGGTATAGGGACATTTGGCTTACGATTATCTTCCTTCATCTCTCTGTAATCTCGTGCTTTTTGACCAAGATTATTACAATTGTAACATACAATATTTTGATCCATTAATGGGTCAAATGGATTATAATTTATGTTGATGGGTCTATGAACATTTCCATATATATTATTTTCACAATTCATGTAGATTGTGTAGTTATTCCTTTCATTGATTCTACAATTGATTGCCTTATGTCCAAAAATTCCACAAGTATAACAATGTCCAAGAAATAAATTTTGATACCTGGGTGTAAGTGACCTTCTTTGTGGTGTATTCCATCTGGGTTCACGGTTTATTCTTTTGTATTTTCCTTCATAATTATTTCTTTCATACCTGATGGGAGAGGATCCTCTTGATCTCTCATTCCTTCTGAATTCTAGTCTTCTATCTTGTTGTTCAACTTGCTATGGAGTGTCGGTTTCATCCTTTTCATCTTCCTTCTCTTGTTTTGTTGTCTTCAAATTGTCATTGTATCCTAGTCATGTCTTGTCATTTGGATATATTTGACTGCTAAGGATCTCATCCAATTTTTCCGTTCTTTTTTCGAACTTCTTCAAACTTTTCTATTGTTCTTGTGTGATCCAATTATGCTTTCAATTTATCATAATATTCTAATTGTTTCTTCAAGCTACCAATGGTCTTTTCAAGCCTATAATTCACTTCTTCAAAAATACTCAATTCACCTTTTAGTATTATGTTTGTGCTTCTAAGATTGTTATTTTCAGCTTCAACATGCTTACAATTTTCAATATTATCATCTTCTTGTTCACTCTCTACTTTGTCTTTGTATCCCCAAAAGGAATCAAGGTTGGTTTCTTCATTTGAATCTTCTTCAAAAATGATTTCTTCTTCTTTAGAACTCGTTTGATCATCATCCTGGGTTTCTTGGCTTATGAAGAGGAATTCTCCTCCATGGTTATCTTCTTCATCACTCTCATCTGAGGAGATGTCATCATCCTTGGAGTAGAAACTCTTTTTATTGTTGAGACTTCACTTTTTATAGAAGCAGTTTTCAACAATATGTCATATTCTACCACAGTTAAAGAAATTGAGAGGAGACTTGCCTTTGTATCTTCCATTTCCCTTTTGGAACCTTCTTACGAAATTTGTTATTTCTTCATCAAGGTCATTATCCTTGTCTTTTTTCTTCTTTATGGATTTAAAGGTTGCTTCATTGTTTAGCTAGTCACTTTCTACACATGTTCTCATTTCATATGCTATACGAGACCCATGTAATTCATCCATTATCATTATCCCTAGTTTCTTCAATGGAGAGGACCTTAGCATCATACTTCAAGAGAAGTGATCTCAACACTTTTTGTACAACCAAGGATTCATTGAAATCTTCACATAATCCTCTGATAGCACTAACAACTTCATCAACTCTAAGAAAATATGTTGCAATATCTTCCTTTTCATCCATCTTCAAATTTTCAAATTCTTCTCTATGTCGTTGAAGCTTGACTTGCTTAACTTTTTGATCACCTTCATAGATACTCTTGAGTTTGTCCAACACCTATTTAGAAGTGTTGTAACCCATCACTTTTCTAGCAATGGTTGGTGCCAATTCTCCTATAATAACATTTTTGGCTTTTGAATTACAATTCATAAGTTTCTTCTCATTTGGATCGGTTGGAGGATTATTTGGGATTACATAGCCCTTTACAATTGAGTAACAAATGTCTAATCCCAAAGATGTTAGGTAATTTTTCACTCTATCACTCCAGTATGCATAATTTATTTCATCAAATTGCTGAATCCCATTTGAAATGTGCTCAGGGTCATCCATCTCTACTCAGGATTTTTCTTCCAGTGGTTAAACTGTTCTGAAGGAAACCTACTCTGAAACTAATTGTTGATACTGAGATGGTGGTGAAACAATATCAAGTACAATTTTAAAAAAAATTCAAATTATACTTAAACCATTCAATTATATCCAATGAGAAATGAACAATATTATAATAGTTACACCAATACACCACAATACACCATGCACAATATATGAGAAATAATCAATAGTTATTGTTCAAGGGAAGTAATGACTTTCAAAGGTAGTTACAACTTCCAAATATAAAGGGAGGGATAAACCTCCAAAAGGAAGATACAATCCTAAAATATAAAGAGAGGGTTTACCTCTCCATCATTTCCCCTTCCTTCCACCTAAGAATATATGAGAGATAATAAAACTTTACATTAAATTATCACCATCAACCAACCATCACATAGAACCTGATAATGCTTCCTAAGACTTATTCAACTTTTGAAATTATTCACTTCTTGGAATATTATGATCCTATAGATAATATTACTCAATGTGTTCTCTAAAACTCCTCCAAGTTTCACTCCTTGAATCCTCCTAGAAAAGGAGTAATAGAGAAAATGTCATACCTTATTCAATTATGGTTTATTTAGAAGAGCGAACTTGTACAACATGCCCTGTGTTCAATTGTTAACATCATATTATGAAATTTTTACACAGGAAACTAAAACCCATACTCTTTACAATTCATTTTGTCTCACTTCATTTGGATTCTCTATGAAGACGTTATGATTTTTTGACCCAGAACACCTGTTTATGACTAGCTTCAGGACTAGTCAAAAACCCTATCTTCCACAGAGTGTATCTCCAAACTTATAGAGAATGAAGAGATAAAGTTTTTACCATAGGTACCTATATATGTCTTCTCAATACCATACCAATTTCATCATCTGAATCATTCTAGAAAAAAAATTATAGATAAAATGGTAAGATGATATGTAAATAACATACCTTAGAACACATCACCAAAAGACTTCATCCTCCCTTGAAATCTGACCTTCTTTACTTCAGATTTCCTCTGAAATCTGACTTATATATCCTTGTTCATTGACAAACTTGTGTGTGTTGAAAAATGAATGTTTAATTAGATGTATTTATACCCTTTATGTTACTTCCTTTTAACATTAGGGCCAACCTGACACTTTCTTATTTTGTAATTCTTTTATTTAATTATCTTCAGGGCCGACCTGTACTTCCTTCTTCAATTCACTTTGTCATCTTCAAAAATTCCTTTCTCCTCAACCATGAGGATCCATATGACATGACACCTACCACCGAAATAATAATGATATATACTATCCATCCATGGGTGTTGTGTCTGCATGT
Source organism: Picea glauca (assembly GCA_000966675.3). NCBI lineage: Eukaryota > Viridiplantae > Streptophyta > Pinopsida > Pinales > Pinaceae > Picea > Picea glauca. The sequence continues at coordinate 1,121,949 of JZKD02S0456235.1, read as the reverse complement.
GCATTTTCCTTCATGCCCAAATACCTTCATCAGTCTTGCAGTCCAAAACCAATGACTAGGGTTGACATCAATGACAACAAACAATCTTCAAAAATACGCTATGTACACTACTCCTATATTGGCCCTACCTGAATTTACCAAGACATTTTTTCTGGAATCTGATGCATTAGGGAGAGGAATTGGGGTAGTCATCATGCAAGATGGATGACCTTTGGCTTTCACCAAAAAACATTTTCCAGACCAACATTTGGGGAAATCGATTTATGAAAAGAAATGTTGGCTATTTTTCATGAAGTGGATATTTGGTGCCCTTATTTATTGGGAAAATGCTTCCAAATTAATATGGATCATCAAAGCCTCATGTACTTTCTGGAACAATGAATTTCATCCCCGAAGAAACAAAATTGGGTGACCAAACTATTTGGATATGATTATGATATTATTTATAAGAAGGGAAAATAAAATGTGGTGGTTGATGCTCTTTCCAGGAAATATGAAGAATAAGGGTCCCTCTTTTCCCTCTCATTCATATTCATCAATTGTCTTCAGGATATTAGACATGAATGGTTGTAAGATCCCAAAATTTCTGGCCTAATACAAAAACTTCAATAGGATCCCCAAGCTACTCCAAGATACTCTTGGCACAATGATGAGTTTCTCTATAAAGGTCACTTTGATTTAAAAAAATAGTCGACACTTAAATCCAAGGTGCTCTCTATGTTTCATGCTTCGCCTATAGTTGGCCATTCAGGTTTTACCAAATTTTATGAACAGTTCAAATGATCTTTCTTCTAGAATGGTATGAAATAGGACATCGAAACCTTTGTGGTAGAATATGATACCTGTCAACGCAATAAGGGTGAGACTACTTGATGTAGACCCCCCTTCTCTCCTAAGGACTGCGTGACCTCTTGGTCTAGTATCGATCAAGAAACTAAGTTTGATTTAATCTTTGGCCCTCAAGAACCTCAAATCCACTTAACAGACCTTCTTTCCCTTAAAGCACAATTTATATGGAACCCACGGTTTTCTTCGTAATGCATTTAATCTTCAATGTCTTTAGACGCTAACTCTCCTGGTTAAACCCCTCCCTTTATGTGACTAAGGATGTGACCATTCCTCTAATCGAAAGGTGTGTCGTGACTTTTCATATCAGGACTTTGCATGTGAGTCACTCTGACTCTCCTGACTTCAAAAATCCCAACAGGAGCCTAGCGCATGCTAGCCCCTCTATTCCCCTTCACCGATGTGACCCTTCACTATGACCATGGGCCAATAGTTTGAGCACTTCACGATTTCTCCTTTCGTGATTTCATGTCTCATGAGTTCACACTTCAAGAATTGTCTCCCTAGATGCGCAACGGTCCAGATCTCTTCTCGAACCGACGACTCGGATCAAATCTTTGCGGTTATAGGTTTTGCGAGTTCCCAGAACTCTTATCTCTGATTTCTCGAGTTGCAAAATCCCGACAAAACCAAATCTACGGTTCAAATCCCTCCTTTGATCAACGACTGTGATCTTTTCGCAATTTCACGATTCAAGACTTTGGAGTCTCCTTGCGTCCATTCTCTTGATAGTCGATATTGCGATGGTGCTAGGTCAATATTCCAGATATACCCTTTGATCAATGGCTCAGATCATGTCTAGATTTCACATTTCGCGAGTTCTCGCAACTCAATCTTTGACTCCTTCGAGTCACGAGTCAATGAAATGTTGATCTCTTTCCATGTGTCCTCCTTGACAACGGACAGTATCAATGATTTTGGAATGATCAACGGTTGTGGTCTTTGCATGAGTTCACACTTCGTGAATCCTCAAAACTCTTCTTTTTGACCTTTCCACTCTGCGAGTCAGCAAAATCATGATCTCTCACAACGTGTCCTATCATGATGAACAGTTCCAATGACTTTGGAATTTCATGACTTTGTTCTTCCTGTGTACGTTCAAAGCTTTAATGTTAGTGAAATTTACCTTGAACAGATGACTACTATACATTTTCACTCATATCAAACGATTGAGATATTTCCTCCTCTATACTTTCTCCTCATTGTCTGGACGCTGATCAGATGGTCCAGATCTTCCCTTCGAGCTAAAGTTTTCTTCAAACTTAGAACATTTTCGAAAGGATTTAAAGGATTTGACCTTTATCCTTCCTACAAGTCCATTTCTTGGATCTCATTCACGCTTCTTGGAAAGTGCTACTCCTCCTGAGCTTGATCTCTCCAAAGATTTTGATCTCCCAAGCACTTCTTTCTTTTCTGTGAAATTCATCAACTCAGATCCAAATATTCTTGAAAATAATCCTTTCTCGCCTTCCTGGCGTTCTTCCACTCTTGTCCTTTGACTTCTTTACAGAGTCGCTTCGACTCTTCATTGAATTCCAGGTCTTTGCACTCTTTGCAATAGATATTTACACAAGATTCAATTTCTTGCGATGAATGTGCACTCCTTGCAGTAGTTGCTTTACACTTCCTGCAAAGAAAGTCTTACATTATTTCTTTTGAGCTTTATGAGTCGAAATTGACCCTGTCAATGCACTCCTTGCAGACTGTGTGTACACCTTGCACCGGCTCATGAAGAAAAGAGATTTAAATTCTTATGCAATCATTTCAAAGCTACATACACTTGTAGCAAGATTCATTCATTCTTGAAAATATTAAGACAACAAAAAATAAATTGCAAACACTATTCACACCATACATTGGGTCAATGTTTCTCTGTTATCTTCATTCAAAATCAAGAAAATGGTTACAGCTAAAATCAAAGCAACAACTACTACTCCGATATTCCTACTTGCTCATAATTCCCATAACCCCTCTTTTGGGTGTACAAAATCTCTCTTTATACAAATGAAACAAACTAATTTCTATCTAATTGTGGTTACATTAAGACTAGCGTTAACCTCCCAAGTCACGCGTGCTCATTTTGTCTCCATGTGTGTGATATTTACTCTTTTGTTTTCTATCGCTTCAAACAATTTGCAGTACTGGCTAGCGTTCAAGACTCGGGATTGTCTCTTGGGCATTGAGTTGTCCTGCCACATGTACTTGTTGACGATGCTCCTGCATCATACTCCCCCTGGACAAAAATTCATGGACTCTTGTCCATGAGTTCCTGTACCGACTTTCCATGATTTTGGATATCATCTTCACTTTCCTAACTGGAATCTTCTATTGGGTGTCCCTTCCAATTGACCAGATATTCAAAATACGTCCTCCATATTAGTCTTCTTACTAATCCTTTGATCAACGATCTTTTCCATCTGTGGTTTTTCTGCTATAGGCATTTTTTTCTCCCACTGAATCTTCCCTTGATCTTCTCATCTATCTGTGTCATCCTTCCTTTAAGGATACAATTCTGAGACATTGAATATGGGTGATATCTCCACATCATCTAGTAGCTCAATCTCATAGGCGTTGGCATCGAATTTCCTCAAGATCTTACATGGTCCTGTCTTCTTCATCTTTATCTTGTTATATGTTCCCCTAGGGAACCTTTCCTTCTTGAGATGTGCTAGAACCTAATCTCCTATTTCAAATTGGAGTTCTCTGCAACATTGATCAGCTCTACGTTTGTACTCTTGGCTAGAATTTTGCAACTTCCCCCTGATCTGGCTATGGAGCTTCTTCATTTCTACAGAGAAATCTTCTGGTCCAACGCTTCTGATCTCACGTTGTTCCAAGTATCTCAACTCAGATACTCCCTTGGGTTGAATTCCATACAATATTTGGAATAGGCTCTTCCTAGTGCTCCTGTTTGGTGAGTCGTTGTATGCTAATTATGCTTGTGGAAGAATCGAATCCCATTGATTATGGTGCTCAGTGACCAGACTCCTCAATAATTTTCCCAAACTTATGTTTACCACCTTAGTCTGCCCATCTATTTGAGGCTGATAAGATGAGATGAAGGAAAAATATGTCCCCAACATCTTCCACAGTGTTCTCAAAAAATGACCAACAAATTTCGTGTCTTTGTTCGAGACAATGCTTCAGGGTAGGCCGTGAAGTCTCATAACTTCCTTGAAAAACAGGTTTGCAACATTTGTTGCATCACTAGTCTTATGACATGGGATAAAGTGTGCCATATTGGAAAATCTATCCACCACCAAAAATATGGAATCACATCCTCTTTGTGTTCTTGGTAGTCCCAACACAAAATCCATGCTTATTGCATTCCAAGGCCTCTCTGGTATGGGAAATGGTTGATACAATCTAGTGTTCTGTATTTTACCTTTTGCATGTTGGTAGATTCTGCATCTGTTCACGAATTGTATTACATCTATTCTCATACCTGGCCAATAGTATGAACTTCTAAACTATGCAAATTTACTATCATGGCCGAAATGTCCAGCCAATCCTCCACTATGTTTTTCCTTCAAAAGGTTATCCCTCATTGAGCATTTTGGTATGCACAATTGATTTCCCTTGAACAAAAATCCCTCTTGAATCATATACTCTGTCCATTGGCTCCTATCTCTCAACACAGGATTCGTGCATTCTTCGTATGATTTCATTAAGTCTGGATCATCACTGTACATTTCCTCAAGGTGTTCAAACCTTAAGGTCTTTAACTAAAATTCCTACAAAGTCAAACATTTCCTGGTCAATGCATCAACAACTTTGTTAGCATTCCCAACAATATGTTTTATGACAAAAGTAAAAATTTGCATATACCCAATCCAATTCGCATGCCTTTGATTCAGTTTTTCATGTCTGGTTATGAATTATAAAGCTCGGTTATCGCTATACAAGACAAATTCTTGTGAGACAAGGTAATGTCTCCATTTCTTCAGGGCTTGGATTATGGCATAAAAATCCTTGTCATAGGTGGAGTATTTTCTCTTATTCTCATTCAGCTTCTCACTGAAGTAAGAAACATGTCTATTGTCCTAGCTCAAAACACCTCCAATTACAATGGCACTTGAATCACACCTTACCTAAAACGTCTTCTCAAAATTTGGAAAGACCAGAATTGGTCGCTCCATTACTTTCTCCTTCATTGTATTTAAGCTCTTCTAGGCCTCCTCTATCCATTTAAAAGACTTGTGACTCTTCTTCACTGTATCCATCATTGGTGCACAAATTCCACTGAAATATCTAATGAACGTTCTATAGAAACTCATTAATCCATGGAAGCTTCTTACCTCAAACATGCTCCTTATTAATGACCATTCTTTGATTGCTTTCACCTTCTCTGGATCCATCTTCAGTTCGTTTGAAGAGATCACAAAACCCAAGTAAATGAGTTATGTCTTCATAAAAGAGGACTTCTTCAGGTTTATCAACAACTTATTATGTTGTAGTCTCATCATCACTAATGTCAGATGCCTCAAATGCTCCTCTTTAGTCTTGCTAAAGATCAATATATCATCTAGATACACAACCACAAACTTGCCAATTAAATCTTTTAGTATTTCATTCGTCAACCTCATAAAAGTACTCAAGGCATTGGTTAAGATAAATGGCATCACAAGACACTCATAAAAACATTCATTTTTCTTGAAGGTTATCTTCCACTCATCACCTTCCCTCATTCTGATTTGGTGATATCCACTTTTCAAATCTATCTTAGAAAATAAATTTTCTCCACTTAAACAGTCCATCAAATCATCTATTCTTGGAAAAGGGAATCTATACCTGATAGTGATCTTATTGATGGCTCTCGAGTCTACACATTATCCATCCTCCATATTTATTTGGAATCAACACAGTTGGCACTGCGCATGGACTCAAGCTCTCTCTGACCAAAACCTTGTATAACAATTCCTGGAATTGGTTCTTTACCTCCTCATTATCTCGAGGCATCAGTATGTAAGCTGCTTTGTTTGGCATACTTTCTCCTGGTATAAAATCGATATGATGACTGATACTTCTGATGGGTGGCAATGAGTCAGGCAATTCATCCACCACTATGTCAGCAAAATTATCCAATAATTCCTGAAATTCTTCAGGAAAATCATCCATTGAAGTACTTGTAAGGATAAATCTGGGTTTCCTCACCATAGCAAACTTCATCTCCTATTATTTTTTTACTTCTTTCAATATTTTGATGCAGGAGCATCACCTTCATCAAGCGAGCCAGCGTGGAGCAGAGAACAGCTGGACAATGCCAGCACCAAATTTTGAAAGAACCTTGATATTGTTGCGCCAACCATTAATGTGTAGAGTTAATGAAGCGCACTTGTATTGTAAATGGACCTTCAGAAGATAGCTCACGTCCTTAGGTAGATAAGGCATTTAATAGATTTAAAGTAAAGTAGATAGAACATTTAATTGTAGATTTGATAGCTTTAGAACTCGAGAGGGAAACGGGATATAGACACCCTCATTGTATCATTTGTATTATGAGACATCAAGCAAGAGCCAGAAGAGAAAGCAGAGAAGTGTATGAAGAACACTCATGTACAGATTGAATTAATAGAAGAAAGCTTTGGTTCAATTCCATGGTTGTGTTATTCTCTGTTTATTGCTGATATTACGCTCGTGAATGTTTGCTTCTTGTCATGCATTGGTTTTTATATGCTACCTATGTGATTTGATGATTGAATTGAAGTCTCAGTGGAAGAGTGAATGAGTTTCAATTGTTTCTCTAAGTGAACCAGAGGATTCCTGCAAGGAGTGCAGCTGAATTTGTCTACAAGGAGTGCATGACTGCAGGGTTTACTTAGAGATAGCTTTTGTTCTCATCTCTTTGAAGTGAAGATTTGACACCGAAGCCGTGCAAGGCATGCGCAGGCTAGACGAAGACTCAGAGTTGCGATTCTGAGCAAAGAGTTGAAGGGTTTCTGCTGCAGGAGTGCACAGGACTGAAGACCTTAACACTTAGCGTGGTTTGAAGATTTTCCGCAAGGAGTGCGTGCAAGAACTTCTTCCTGAGGGAATTGAAGTCACAAATCTCACAGAGAGACACTTTGTGTTCTTGGGTTGCATACAAGAGCACGGACGGATGAAATTATCTGAGGATATTTCGTGAAGCTCCAGGGCCATTGGATCTTGTGGAGGCACAAGAAGGCCACAGTACAGGATCATAAAGAAGCTCGAAGCTCGAAAGGGCAGGAGCGTCGATAAAAATCTCGAGGAGTGTGTTCATACTTGTGGATCGGCATATCAGGAGTTCGAGAGAAGGAAGTGGAAGATTTGGCGATAGGGATCGCGATAGCACGATAAGCAAAATTCTTAGGATCGTGTGGATAGAGTGGGCCACAGTGAGGTGACGTGGTAGGTGATGCGAAATATCGGCGACTTGAGCGTCGGGAGTCGAAGCGAGAACCACTTGGCCGCATGAGTAGCGAGGTTCCGAAGGAGCGAGATCGTGAGTCGGCAGCATCTCAGCACATCGGATCTTGGGAGTTTGAACCCCGAGTGTTTAACGCCACGATCAGCAAAGGGCGATAGAGTGAAGTCCCGATAGTAGAGAGGGAAGTCAGCGTTGACCGATGTATCGAGTTTCGGGGACCCGAAGGGGTAACGCATGACTGATGAACTTGCGAGGCTGTGAGTTCCGATCCTCCGATAAGTTGAGAAGGGGAGGATCCAACCGAAGGTTTACTGTGGGTACGCAGGATTCCCGGTCGAGGATTAGAAGAGCCATTGAGTTCTTCGGGCCGAGATAAGAGAAGGTCCTGGTGAGAATGATCGTTCTCCGAGGAGCGGGGAAGGTTGACACCATATTTCCTTCCCACTCATGACGAGTATGCTTGTTTGGGCTTCCTATTTCACTTTCTTCTCCTCTATTGGCAGCAACATGTGTGTTCTACAATTCTTCTCCAAGGTGTATGTATTCTTCCTCCCATCATGGATGACATTCCTGTCAAACTTCCATGGTATTCACAACAAAATATGGCATACATCCATGGGAATTACATCACACAAAATTTCATCTCTATATCCTCCTATCTTAAATTCAGCCAAGCATTATTTAGTAACCATTACCCGATGTCCTTTCTGCAACCATGAGACTTTATATGGATCTAGTTGTGCAATTGTCTCTAGCTCCAATTTCTCCACCATCTCTTTGGATACTAAGTTATCAGTGCTCCCACTATCAATTATCATCTTGCATAATCTGTATTTAGTCTTGCAAGCTATTCTGAATAGACTGTTCCTTTGTACCAGATTTTTAACTTCTGCCTTTGGTTTTAAGAGAACCTTTCTCATCATCAGGGATCTTCCATCCTCTGCTCCCTCTGCTTCAACAATCTCTCTTTGTGCTTCAGAAATGTGAACTTCTCCTCCTTCTTTCTTTTTCTTGGGGCATTCCCAAGACATGTGCCCTGTATTTCCATAGGCGTAACATATTATTCCTCCTCTACCTCTTCCTCTAGAAGAGTTTGTTCCACCACCCTGTATTCCTTGAGAACTTCTTCCTCTTTCCGAGTGACTGTGTGGAGTTTCGACCTCGTATTTGGAATTATGTGCCTTTTCATGGGAAAATCCCTTACCTTCTTTCGGGGATGAGATTTTACCTCTACCTCATTGGCTTTGTTTTCTGACAAACTTCTCTTCTACCTTCAACAAAAACTGATAAGCATCCTCCACTATCCTTATCGACATCATGTTGAGCTCATCCTAGATTTCGTACCTCAGGCCATTCTTACACATGGAAACTTTTTCTTTGTCCCTCTCTCTTTGTCCAACTCTGATGTTCAGCTTGTAGAAATCCTCTATGTATTCTTTGAATGTCATACCCTTCTATCCTAGGTTCTGCAACTTCCTGAATAGATTGATTTGATCATGTTTGGGAATTAATTTAGCCTTCATCTCGGCTATCATTCTGTCCCAATTATTTATGTTTTGTTTTCCTCTACTTCTCCTCTCAGCCTGTAGTTCATCCCACCACAGTGTTGGGTGTCCTTTAAGCCTGGTGACAGCATCTCTCACCGTTTTCTCCCCATCAAAATATTTATAATTGAAATATTTGTCAATGGACCTTATCCAATCCAACAGTTCTTCAACATCCAAATTGCCTTCATACATCGGGACCTCTATCTTGGCTCTAGCTCCCAATCTAACAACTGCTCTTAGCAAGCGTTCTTTGACAACATGTTCCCCAGCAACTTCTTCAGCTTCTACATCTTCTTTCTCTACATCGCTGATGTCTCCAGCATCAGGTGATCTTCTATACACTACTTCCATCGCTTCTAACCTTGCACGAAGTTCTCGCATATCTCTTTCTACAATGAGATTGGCTAAAGATGGCTCCCCTCGTCTCCTTGGAAGCATTGTGTTGACTATCTCTTACACATAGAGTACAACTTTGAGTTTTTTTTCGCCTTGGCCTGAAATCTATAGACGAAAATCATCTCTGATACCACTTCATGCAAACCCCCCTTCTCTTCTAAGGACTGTGTGACCTCCCGGTCTAGGATCGATCAAGAAACTGATTTTGATTGACACTTTAGCCCTCAAGAACCTCCAATCCACTTAACAGGCCCTCTTTCCCTTAAATAATAGGTTATATGGAACCCACAAATTTCTTCTTAACGCCTTTAAGCTTCAATGTGTTTAGACGCTAACTCTCCTGGTTAAATGTCTCCCTTTATGTGACTAAGGCTGTGACCAATCACCTAATTGAAAGGTGCATCGTGACTTCACGTATCGGGCCTTTTCATGTGAGTCACTCTGACTCTCCCGACCTTCGAAATCCTGACAGGAGCCTAGTGCATGCTAGCCCCTCTATTCCCCTTCATCGATGTGACTATTTTCTATGATTGTGGGTCAATATTTTGAGCACTTCATGATTTCATGTCTCATGAGTTCACACTTCATGAATCGTCTCCCTAGATGCTCAATGATCCAGATCTCTTCTCAAACCAACAAATCAGATCAAATCTTTGTGGTTTCAAGTTTCACAAGTTCTCAGAACTCTTACCTTTGATTTCCCAAATTGCGAAGTCCCGACAAAACCAGATCTATGGTTCAAATCCCTCCTTCTATCAACAATTGTGATCTTTTCACGATTTTTCGATTCATGACTTTGGAGTCTACTTGCTTCCATTCTCCCAATAGCTGAAATTGCGATGGCGCTGGATCAATGATCCCGATCTCCCCTTTGATCAATGGCTCAGATCATGTCACATTTTTGCATTTTTCCAGTTCTCAAGACTCAACCTTTTACTCTTTCGAGTCATGAGTCAGCGAAATACTGATCTCTCGCCATGTATCCTCCTTGACAATGGACAGTCTCAATGATTTCAGAACAATCAATGGCTTTGATATTTTCGTGAGTTCACACTTAAAGAATCTTCACAACTCTTCTCTTTGACCTTTCCACTCAGCGAGTCAGTGAAATGTTGATCTCTTGCCATGCGTCCTGTCATGATGGACGGTTCCGATGATTTTAGAATTTAATGACCTTGTTCCTCCTGTGTAAGTTCAAAGCTTTAATGTTAGTGCACTTTACCTTGATCAGATGACAATGACCTGTTTGCAATCAGATCTAACGGTTGATATATTTCCTCCTCTGTACTTGCTCCTCGTTGTCTAGACGCTGATCAGATGGTCCAAATCTTCCCTCTGAAATAAAGATTTCTTCAGACATAGAAAATTTTTGAAAGGATTTAAAGGCTTTGACCTATATCCTTCTTTTGAGTCCATTTCTTGGATCTCATTCATGCTTCTTGGAAAGTGTTACTCCTCCTTAGCTTGATCTCTCCAAAGATTTCGATCTCCTAAGAACTTCTTTCTTTTCTGGGAAATTCATCAAATCAGATCCAAAGATTCTTGAAAATAATCCTTTCTCTCCTTCCTGGCATTCTTCCACTCTCATCCTTCGAATTATTTATGGATTCCCTTCAACTCTTTGTCGAATTCTAGGTCTGTGCACTCTTTGCAACATATCTTTACAAAAGATTTGAGTTCGTGTGACGACTGTGCACTCCTTGCGACAGTCGCTTTATACTTCCCGCAAAGAAAGTCTTACACTATTTTTTCTGATCTTTATGAGTTGAAACAGACCCTATCAATGCACTCCTTGTAGACTGTGTGCACACCTTGCATCGGCTCACAAAGAAAACGATTTAAATTCTTATGAAAGCATTTCAAAGCTACATACACTCATAGCAAGATTCATTCATTATTTAAAATATAAAGACAACAACAGAGAAATCGTAAACACTATTCACACCATACATTGGGTCAATTTTTCTCTGTTATCTTCATTCAAAATCAAGAAAATGGTTATAGCTAAAATCAAAGAAACAACTACTAGTCTGAGATTCCTACTTGCTCATAATTCTCGTAACCCATCTTTTGGGCATACAAAATATCTCTTTATACAAAAGAAACAATTTAACTGCTATCTAATTGTAGTTAAATTGAGACTAGGGTTAAGCTCCCTAGTCACGCATGCTCATTTTGTCTCCATGCGTGTGATCTTTCCTCTTTTTCTTCTATCGCTTCAAAAGATTTGCAGTACTGGCTAGCGTTCAAGACTTCGGATTGGATCTCAACCACTGAGTTGTCCTACCACATGCACTTGCTGACGATTCTCCTGCATCACTATCAAACCTCCTAGTACACTCCATCCACTTATGCTTCCACCTACTATTTGGATGAATATTTCTATGGATTTCATTGTTGGCTTACCCAAATCAGGAAATAAATCAATCATCATGGTGGTAGTGTATCGTCTTTCCAAATATTCTCATTTCTATGCTCTTCAACACCCATTCACAATATCAATAGTGGCTCAATGTTTTTTGGATAATATATTCAAACTCCATGGAATGCCTCATTCAATTGTTTTTTACTGTGCTCCCAGTTTTACCAACAACTTCTGGCAAGAATTATTCAGGCTCCAGGGAACTCGATTGCATCTCCGCACAACTTATCATTCCTAGATTGATGGCCAAACAAAAGTGTTCAAAAAGTGTTTGGAAATGTATTTAAGGTGTTTTGTATTTGACAAAAAACATTAGTGGGTTCAATGGTTACCCCTAGTTGAACTATGGTGCAACACCTCTTATCGTACTACCACTTGCATGACTCCTTTTGAAGTGATCTACAAATAGAAGCCACGATCCGTTCTCTCATACATATGGGTGTCTCCAAGGCTCAAGATCTTGACCAAAATCTTACCATATGCATGACCATTCTCCGTACTCTCAAATAAAATTTGGTAATGGATCAAAACTGCATGAAGCAATAGGCAGATCAGGGTCAATCTGAACGTCAATTTGGTGAAGGGGATTAGGAGTTTCTTTGTATCCAACCATACAATAAGACTTCAAAAAAATACCAACAGTGTCAGAAACATGCACCAAAATTTTATGGTCCTTATTCTATTCTCAAACGTGTGGAGCCAATGTCCTATCAGTTAGATTTTCCTATTCACTCCAAGATACATCCTATTTTTCATGTCTCATGCTTGAAGAAAGTGATTGTAATCAAATTCCACACCCATACCATCCTACCAGATTTAGATTGATCCAGGTGGATCATCTCAAAATTTGATAGAGTTAAATTATTCAAAATGAAAAGTAAATCTTACAAAGTGGAAGAGCTCGTCAACATCTTTCCGGTGACGTTCGTTTCATGAAAAATGGCCTCCAGGTGACAAAGATATGAGCAATGAAAGTTATGTCAAAGACGATTAGAAATGGGTTAAAAATGGTTAAAAAATGGTTAAAAATGGGTTAAATATGGTTTGAAAAAAAAGGGGTGGTCAAGGGCCTAGCCCTTGACCTTGCCAACACCGAGGCATCCCCTTGGTATTTAAATATATCAAAACCATATGTAAAAACCCAAAACATAATATCAAAAACCAAATGTCATACTATAGAAAAGCGCACCATATAATATATAGGTATTAAAAATCGCGCCAAGTATAGTATTAAAACCATGCTATAAACCATTTGCTAAATAAGCATATGATATACCAAATCACCACCACATACATACCATATGTTACAACAAATATATACCAGATTGCGCCAAGGAGGGGAAGCTCGCGGGTTTGACCTCGGGACTTCTGCCCCACCCTAACCACTATAACAACCACAACTACCAACGTGCCACTGCTATGAGACGTGGCTATGGGTGGAGCGAAAAAATTAAAAGGTGCAGAAATGAGCGGGAATTGGGTGGGTGCGTGGCCCATGGCCCACGCCTCCTTTTGGGTTTTGATTTTATTATTTAAATGAGACATGTCCACGGATCCCGAGAAGGAGTTTTGATGTAGGCAGAGACAGGCATGCATATCGAGGAGATGCTGCACAGTGACCGAAGTGAATTTGCATGTAGATCGAGGTGGTTTTTTCACATAGTTCGAGGTGGTTCAGAATTGGCATGCATCCCGAGGCCGTACGGACTGTACAATTAGGGGTAGATTTGGGAATTGTGCCAAAAAGGGCATTCAGAGTCCAATTTCTGAAATATATCAAGTTTATACTCAAAAGTCTCAATTTTTCGCAAGGATTCCAGATCCATCTTTAATTTTTGCATTCAGGCATCTAGAAAGAAAAGTGATCACAGAACCTTCCAGATACACAAAAAGGTATCCATGTCTATACTTAAAAGTCTCAGAATTTCATCTTACAGTTGTTGTTGAAGTTTGTTACTGTATATGACAGACAGAAATTAGAAGTCACTTTGTATGCATTTGAATACTTAATCTATTGGCCTTCCCATTTGGAAAGTGGCCTGGAGACGTAGCCAGGAAGTATGGTGAACTCCGTTACCAATTCTTGTTGATAGATAGTTTGCTTACAAGTTTATGTGCTTGATGAATGTTCTTTAATTTTTCATTCATAAAGATGGTTAACAATTAAAAAAATTCACATGCAAGTAATGGTTAAAGATCAGGTTAAATTTCAACAGTGTCAGAAACATGCACCAAAATTTTATGGTCCTTATTCTATTCTCATGAGTGGGAAGGAACTTCTTACGGAGGTTAAGAAGAAGGAGGATCCATAGTTCATTGTGGTCAGAAAACCGAAGATTGTTCTGACTAGCACAAGAGTGGATGATTTGCCATGAGAAGTTTAGGAACTACTGGAAGAGTTCGCTGATATAGTAGTGGACGAACTACCCCATTCATTACCATCGATGAGAAGTGTGAGTCATCATATTGATCTCATACCAGGAGCTAGTTTACCAAACAGAGCCACGTACAGATTGACGCCGCAGGAGAATGAAGAAGTTAAAAGGCAAGTCCAGGATTTGTTGGACAAAGGTTTGGTTAGGGAAAGCTTCATTCCATGTGTTGTTCCGACAGTACTCAGTCCGAAGAAAGACGGAGGCTGGAGGATGTGCACTGATTCAAGGGTGATTAACAAGATAACCATTAGGTATAGGTTTCCATTACCGAGGATGGATGATTTAATGGATTGCTTAAGAGGAGAAAAATTATTTTCAAAGATTGATTTGAAAAGCGGATATCACTAGATTTGCATGAGAGAAGGTGATGAATGGAAAACAACATTCAAGACAAATGAAGTTTTGTATGAATGTATTGTTATTCTGTTTGGCTTAACAAATGCGTCAAGTACCTTTATGAGGTTGATGAATGAAGTCCTGAAGGATTTCATCAGAAAATTTGTTATCGTATATCTGGATGATATACTGATTTTCAGTAAAACGGAGGCTGAACATCTGAAGCATTTGGCCATTCTGATGAAGAGATTACAGCAAGAGAAGCTATTGATAAACATGAAGAAATCCTCATTTATGAAGACAGAACTCATTTATTTGGGGTTTGTTATTTCAGCAAATGAGTTGAGGATGGATCCAGATAAGGTGGAGGTAATTAAAAATTGGCCATCACCGAGGAACATATTTGAGGTGAGAATTTTTCACAGATTGGCTAGTTTCTACCAAAAATTCATTAGGAATTTCAGTGGAATTAATGCAGCAATAATGGATACAGTGAAGAAAAGACATAAATCTTATCACTAGATTGAAGAGGCTAATAAGAGTTCCAATTTGTTGAAATGGAAGATTACAGAACAACTAATTCTGGTGTTGCCGGATTTTCAAAAGACATTTTAGGTGAAATGTGATGCAAGAGGGTTTGCAATAGGAGCAGTCTTAAGTCAAGATGAAAGACCAATTGCATATTTCAGCGAGAAGCTCAATGAAGTGAAGGTGAAATATTCCACATATGACAAGGAATTTTATGCCATCATCCAGGCATTGAAGAAATGGAGAAATTATTTGATTCCGAAGGAATTTGTTTTGTATAGTGATAACCATGCATTGCAGTTTGTGACTCAATAGGAAAAGTTGAACTAGAGGCATGTTAAATGGATTGAATACATGCACAATTTCACTTGTGTGATAAAACATATTTCTGGTACTGCTAACAATGTTGTTGATGCTTTGAGCAGGAAGTGTTTGCTGTTGTAGGAGTTCAAAGTCAAGACGTTAGGTTTTGATGATCTCAGAGATATGTACATAGATGATCTAGACTTCAAGGAAGCGTATGAAGCAACTGAGAATCCAGTTCTCAGAGATAGAAGCCAGTGGGCCAAATACATGATCCAGGAAGGATTGTTGTTTAAAGGCAATCAACTGTGTATTCCAAATTGTTCCATGAGGGAGAATCTCCTGAAGGAGAAACACAACGGAGGATTGGCCGAACACTTCGGTCATGGAAAAACATTCCCAAAGATGAGCGATTCATACTTTTGGCTGGGAATGTGAGATGAGGTCAAGAGGTTTGTGGACAGATGCATAATTTGCCAGCATTCAAAGGGAAGGAAGCAAAATGCAGGTTTTTATCAACCATTGCCCATACCTGAGAGGCCATGGGATGAAATTAGCATGGAATTCATATTGGGATTGCCAAGGATGCAAAGAGGATTTGATTCAATCTTTGTGGTAGTGGATAGATTTTCCAAGATGGCACATTTTATCCCATGTCAGAAAACCAGTGACGCGACGCACATCGCGAATCTGTTTTTCAAAGAAGTCGTTCGACTTCACGGCTTACCAAGGAGTATTGTTTCGAACAGAGATACAAAGTTCATAGGGAAATTTTAGAGGACCTTATGGAAGAATTTGGGGACTAACTTATTGTTTAGTTCAACTTATCATCCTCAGATGGATGGACAGACAGAAGTGGTGAAGAGAAGTCTGGGAGACCTGCTGAGGAGCCTATTGGCGGAGCACCACAGCAGTTGGGACATTATATTGTCGCAGACAGAGTTTGCGTATAACGACTCAGTGAATCAGAGCACAGGCCAGAGTCCATTCCAGATTGTATATGGCATGTAGCTGAGAGGAGTTTCTGAATTGAGAGATTCGGAACAGACTGCTACTAGGAGTGCTAGTGCAGAAGAATTCGCGGAGGCGATGAAAGAACTTCATAGTTGGGTGAAGGAGCGATTGCAGAATTCAAGTCAAGAGTATAAGCGGAGAGAAGATCAGCATCGAAGATAACTTCAATTTGAGGTTGGTGACTTGGTTCTAGCACATTTGAGAAGAGAAAGGTTCCCGAGAGGAACATACAATAAATTGAAGATGAAGAAGATCAGACCATGCAAGGTCTTGAAGAAAATGGGAGAAAATGCTTATGAGATTGAATTACGCGATGGGATTGGAATTTCTCTGATATTCAATGTCTCAGATTTGTACCCATACAAAGCTAGGGAAGTAGAAATAAGTGATGAATAGCCAGAGGATCAGTGGCAGAAGTAGATGCCAGTTGCAGAGAATCCACAGATGGAAAAGATACTGGATAAACGAGTGGGTAAGAAGACCAGAAGGAAAGAATATTTTGAATATTTGATCAAGTGGAAGGGCCATCTAGCTGAAGATTCCAGCTGGGAGACTGAAGCGGATATTTTGAAGCATGGACAAACTGTGCAGGAGCTCATCGACCTGAGCCCATGAAGATTTTCAAGCCAGGGAGTATGATGCAGGAGCATCTCTCACAGCAAGCGAGCCAGCGCAGAATGCAAGTGGACAGTCGGACAAGCGCCAGCACAAATTTTGAAATTTCTTGGACCTTGATGCACCATATTAAATGAAGTCATTTAAGGAGAGACACACTTGGTGTAATGTAATCATACCTTGAGCGCCCCGCTCTCATCTGAAGTAGATGGAGGCATTTATAGTAGTTAATGCAGGTAGATAGAAATTTAATTCTAGATTAGAATGTTTGAGAGCGCAAGAGGGAAACGGGATATAAAAACCCTCATTGTGCAATGTAACATTATTTAGGAAGAGTTAGAAGAATTAGAGCATAGAAGAGAAGCAGATAGCTGTGTAGAAACACCCATGTACAGTTATTTGGATTAATAGAAGAAGTTGATTCAGATTCATGGTGTTGTGTTTGTTCTCTGTGTATGTATACTAAATGCTATGCTCATGAGTATTTACTTCTTGTTATGCATTTTCTTTACATGCTATGTATGAATGATTTCTTGCTGAGTGTTTGAAGTTTGAAAGGAAGTAGAAGAAATGAGTTTCAATTGTTTCTCTCTCTGAGCAAGGATTCCTGCAAGGAGTGTAGTTGAAGTCGTCCGTAAGGAGTGCGTTGACAGAAGTCTTAGATAGTTGAAATCTTGTTCTCATTCACCCAAAAGTGAAATTGGGTTGTAAGGGCCATGCAAGGAGTGCACAGGTAGAGGAAGTCTTAGTTGTGAATCTGAGCAAAGAGTTGAAGGAATGTTGTCGTAGGTGTGCGCAGAGTCAAGGAGTTCTTAGATATTTTGAAAATATTTGAAGATTGCCGCAAGGATTGTGCGCAAGGACCCTCTTTGAGGTTGAAAGTTGTGTGGAAGGTCAGGATGGATAAGGATTTCAGGCTTGTCGAAGAGAAGCACTGGAAGATTCGTTCCATGCAGTGTTTAAAACAGGTGTTGCATAGTTGCACCACAGGAGAACAAGTTCCGTGGAGGAACACTTGGTCATTCTCAAGGAATCGCCAAAGGGGAGAATCGACGGTCAAGATCATGTGGAGAGGATTTGTGAAATCCTGTCAGTCGTTGGATCTGCCAAAGGAGCAAGGAGGTTACGACCGCATTTGGAGTTCAAGCTCGAGGAGTCGTGAGTCATTGGATCATTGATCAGTTACCTGTCAGTCGTCGGATCAAACAAGAGTTGCACGAGGTTTACCACCGAGATTTGAAAGATCGGTAGTCCTATGGTTGAATGTTTTTTAACATTTGAAACCTCAAAGTCCCGGGAAGATATGTACCGTCCATTAGGAGGGACATGTGGTAGAGATCGAAGGCATCTGGAATCGAGATATTTGGCATCAGGAAATTGGAGTTCCCGAGGGCAAGAAAGTTGTGACATCATAAGTCTCAAAATCTTGGAGAAATTGGGACCATCCATCAGAGAAGGATGCGTGGAAACAATTGGCACCATCGAGGAAGGTCCTAACATGAAGTTTTTGATCGACATTTGGGTCATCGAGATATCGGGGATCCTGGTGACAAGGTGTTCATGCATTTTGGAATCACAAAACTCAAAACCCCGACAAGGAGGCAGGTGTCATTGGGGGGCTAGTTGTCAGTAGATTAGAGAAGGAAGAAAGATTCGTTGTGTAGGGGACAACTGTCAGCCTATCGGGATTTAGAGGATCAAAAATCTCGTGAGCAATTAAATTTTGGCATTGGATACCCCGAAACCCCGACAAGGGATAAGACTGTGGTCACGGGGATAGTGGTCATATGGGAAAGGATTCTAGCCAGGAGGGCTAATGCGTAAAGGGAGCATCGGGATTTGAGGGATCGTAAATCCTAGGGACATTTTCATTTCAACATCGGAAAGTCTGAAACCCCGATGGGAGGTATGACTGCGGTCATATAGAGGAGGTCATGTGGACCAAGAGTCTAGCCTGGAGGGCTAATTGAATTTAGGTGTGCATCGGGATTTTGAAGTCCAAAACCCCGATAGAAAGACATAATACTGTGGTCTTATGAGAAATGGTCACGTGGACTAAGGGCTTAGCCTGGGAGTCTAAGGCAGTAGGGGAGCGTATCGAGGATTGAGGATCGGTGAAACAAATTGTTTGGACATCGCAAGTGTCGGAATCCCGATAGGAGGAACCCCGATAACAGAGTAAAAGGCCAGTGTTTATTTGGAAGAAAGGGAGACCCCGTGAGAGAGTTTTTGTGGGTGAAAATTTCTCGATAGGGAAATAGAAGAACCTTTCAGTTCTTTGGGCCGAGGAAGGAGGAAAGATTCTGTGAGCGGACATGCCTTGTGGGCGCGCCTGCGTCAAGTGGTATCAGAGCACAAGAAGGAGTCTTTTCTTTCTATAGCAGAGAAGGGAAGGAGAAATCACCATGCCGCCGAGGAGAAGATATAGACAACCACCCGATCCAGAGGAGGAAAGGGAAATGCCTAGAGGAAGGGGTAGAGAAATGAAAAATCCATAAGTAGAAAGAGATCTGCATAACTTACGCGCTAGAGTTGTGGACATGGAGATAAGAGAAAGGCACAGAGCTGATGTAGGAGATATCAGTGAGTCCAAAAATGAAGATGATGCTAGACATGGAGAAGAAGAATTCCCAGCAGAATATGTAGCAAGTGAACACTTACTTAAAGCTGTTGCAAGAATGGGTGCAAAGGTAAAAATGGACATTCCATTTTATGAGGGAAATATGGATGTAGAAGAGCTTCTAGATTGGATTAGAGCTCTAGACACCTATTTTGACTATGAAGATATCGAAGAGGACAAGAAATTCAAGCATGCCATCACGAGATTAAAAGGACATGCATCCTTGTGGTGGGATGAACTACAAGCTGACAGGTGTTGCTAAGGAAAACAAAAAATTAAGAGCTGGGACAGGATGATTGCAAAGATGAAGGCAAAATTTATTCCCAGGGACTATCAAATTTCTCTGTTCAGGAGGATGCAGAACCTGAGACAGAAGCTAATGACAGTAAAGGAATATAATGAAGAGTTTTATAGGTTGAATATCAGGGCAGTTCATCGCGAAAGCAATGATGAAAAAGTGGCCATGTATATGAATGGCCTGATATATGAGATTCAGGATGAAATGAGTATGGAAACCATCCGAATGGTGGAGGATGCTTATCAAATGGATTTGAAAGCGGAAGAGAAGATGAGCCGAAAGAAAAGTCAAAGGGGCAGAGGCAGAAGTCAGCCCAAAGGCAAATCAGTTGCCCAGGAAAGAACCCAGAATCCCAGGGACGACTAGAAGAAACCTCAGACTTAGACAGAGAGGGGTGGAAGTTCGCAGTGAAGGAAATACGCAGAGCAAAGATAACAACATATTGAGCAGAGAGGAGGGTATGTTGATAATAATAGGTTTCCTCGTACCATAGGTAGAGGAAGAGGAAGAGGTGGAGTAATCACATGTTTCACATGTGGAAAGAACGGGCACAAGTCTTATGAGTGTCCTGATAAAAATAAAGAGGTTGGAGAGACTCACATCGCTGAGGCACAGAGGCGAGATGTTGAGGCAGAATACGTTGAAGGCGGACGATCGCTGGTGATGTGAGAAGTCCTTTTCACACCAGAGAAAGAAATGGAAAGATTAGCCCAAAGAAACAGTCTTTTTAGGACTGCTTGCAAGACCAAGGATAGAGTGTGCAAGGTCATCGTGGACAGCGGTAGCACGGACAATCTCGTTTCAACCGAGATGGTAGAAAAGATGGAGCTGGAGACGACTGATCATCCAAGTCCTTATAAAGTTTCGTGGCTACAAAAAGGACATCAGGTAAATGTCACCAAACAGTGCTTAGTTGAATTTACAATAGGAGGATATAATGATAAGATTTTATGTGATGTTATTCCTATGGATGTTTGTCATCTATTGCTGGGTAGACCGTGGAAATATGATAGGAATGTGACTCATGATGGGAGGATGAACACATACACCTTGGAAAAGAATGGGAGGACACACATGTTGCTTCCAATTAAGGACAAGGAGGTAAATCCAGAAGTGACTAACATTGTACTTCTCATGAGTGGGAAGGAAATTCTTACGGAGTTTAAGAAGAAGGAGGATCCACAATTCATTGTAGTCAGAAAACCGAAGATTGTTCTGACTAGCACAAGGGTGGATGATTTGCCAGAAGAAGTTCAGGAACTACTGGAAGAGTTCACTGATATAGTAGAGGATGAACTACCCCGTTCATTACCACCGATGAGAAGTGTGAGTCATCATATTGATCTCATACCAGGAGCCAGTTAAAAGGAAAGTCTAGGATTTGTTGGACAAAGGTTTGGTTAGGGAAAGCTTGACTCCATGTGTTGTTCCGACAGTACTCAGTTCGAAGAAAGACAGAGGCTGGAGGATGTGCATTGATTCAAGGGCGATTAACAAGATAACCATCAGGTACAGGTTTCCATTACCAAGGATGGATGATTTAATGGATTGCTTAAGAGGAGCAAAATTCTTTTCAAAGATTGATTTGAAAAGCGGATATCACCAGATTTGCATGAGAGAAGGTGATGAATGGAAAACAAAATTCAAGACATACGAAGGTTTGTATGAATGGCTTGTTATGTTGTTTGGCTTAACAAATGTGCCAAGTACCTTTATGAGGTTGATGAATGAAGTCTTGAAGGATTTCATCGGAAAATTTGTTATCGTATATCTGGATGATATACTGATTTTCAGTAAAATGGAGGCTGAACATTTGAAGCATTTGGCCATTCTGATGAAGAGATTACAGCAAGAGAAGTTGTTGATAAACATGAAGAAATCCTCATTTATGAAGACAAAACTCATTTATTTGGGGTTTGTTATTTCAGCAAATGAGTTGAGGATGGATCCAGATAAGGTGGAGGTAATTAAAAATTGGCCATCACCGAGGAACATATTTGAGGTGAGAAGTTTTCACGGATTGGCTAGTATCTACCGAAAATTCATTAGGAATTTTAGTGGAATTAGTGCAGAAATGATGGATACAATGATGAAAAGACATAAATATTTTCACTGGACTGAAGAGGCTGAGAAGAATTTCAATTTGTTGAAACGAAAGATTACGAAACAACCAATTCTGGTGTTGCCGGATTTTCAAAAGACATTTCAGGTGAAATGTGATGCAAGAGGGTTTGCAATAGGAGCAGTATTAAGTCAAGATGACAGACCAATTTCATATTTCAACGAGAAGCTCAATGAAGCGAAGATAAAATATTCCACATATGACAAGGAATTTTATGCCATCATCTAGGCATTGAAGAAATGGAGACAGTATTTGATTCCGAAGGAATTTGTTTTGTATAGTGATAACCATGCATTACAGTTTGTGACTCAACAAGAAAATTTGAATCAGAGGCATATTAAATGGGTTGAATACATGCAAAATTTCACTTTTGTGATAAAACATATTTCTGGTACTGCTAACAAATTTGTTGATGCTTTGAGCAGGAAGTGTTTGTTGTTGCAGGAGTTCAAAGTCAAGACGTTAGGTTTTGATGATCTTAGAGATATGTGCGTAGATGATCCAAACTTCAAGGAAGCGTATGAAGCAACTGAGAATCCAGTTCTCAGAGATAGAAGCCAGTGGGACGAATACATGATTCAGGAAGGATTGATGTTTAAAGGCAATCAACTGTGTATTCCAAATTGTTCCATGAGGGAGAATCTGCTGAAGGAGAAACACAGTGGAGGATTGGCCGGACACTTCGGTCATGAAAAAAATTTCGCAAAGTTGAGCGAGTCATACTTTTGGCCGGGAATGCGAGCTGAGGTCAAGAGGTTTGTGGACAGATGCAGAATTTGCCAGAATTCAAAGGGAGGGAAGTAGAATGCGGGTTTTTATCAACCATTGCCCATACCTGAGAGGCGGTGGGATGAAATTAGCATGGATTTCATATTGGGATTGCCAACGACGCAAAGAGAATTTGATTCGATCTTTGTGGTAGTGGATAGATTTTCCGAGATGGCACATTTTATCCCATGTCAGAAAACCAGTGACGTGACGCACATCGCGAATCTGTTTTTCAAAGAATTCGTTTGACTTCATGGCTTACCAAGGAGTATTGTTTCGGACAGATATACAAAGTTCATAGGGAACTTTTGGAGGACGTTATGGAAGAAGCTGGGGACTAACTTGTTGTTTAGTTTAGATTATCATCCTCAGACGGATGGACAGACAGAAGTGGTGAACAAAAGTCTAGGAGACTTGCTAAGGATCCTGGTGGCAGAGCACCACAATAGTTGGGACAATGTATTGCCGCAGGAAGAGGTTGCGTATAACAACTCAGTGAATCGGAGCACAGGACAGAGTCCATTCCATATTGTATATGGCACGCAGCTGAGAGGATTTTTTGAATTGAGAGATTCAGAACAGACTGCTACTAGGAGCGTGTTATAACCCTAAATTGCACCACACATGCTTACCTGGCATCAGGCCAACTCATATCCCTTCATTGCCAAAACATCTGCTGAACAACCTCTTTAAAAATCCTCTTGGGTAAAGGTACACGCACCGTAACCCACTACTGCACGCGTGTGAACGCTGGCAGGCCTTCTACAGCCCACGTTTACCTAACAAAACACAAAAATAGGAAAGTTTCCAATGGGACAAAAAGCTATGGGTCAGTTAACTGAAACTCCCGGCCATACATGGCCGAGAGTTCAGCCAAAACCCTAGCTCCTTCTAGCCTATAAAAGAAGGGGTAGGGGTACTATTTGGAGGAGGAAAATTATAGCGAAGAAACTCTGCCCATTTGCGGAATCCATTTGTCCTAACCCTTTAGCCTTTCCTCAAGCCTAAGGAGAATTAACACAAAGCAGTTGGAGGACGAAAGAAGAGGAGGAGCCCAGGATCAGGATCAAGGAGCGGTGGTTAGTCTCGAATTTGATTGTAAGTTGATTCATTTTGAAAATAATAAAAGAATACTTTTCCCGTCCCAATGCATGAATTATCTATGATTTGTGTAATTTATTCTTAATTTCTAACCCTCAAGTAGAAAAGTAGTATGCATGCGTAGTGTTTTGTCTTGATTACAGGTTAAATTTGGAAGGAGTAGCGCAAGTAAGCGGGCAAAGCGCAATGGAGGATCTACACCAAACATCAGTAAAAAGCTTAGTAGTTCCTTTCCATGCATGTATCGTGAAAGAGGGGTTTAAGTTTTGGGTGGTAGGTTAAAAAGTCATTTCTTTACGGTCAAAATCTACATGCAAATCTAACCCTAGTTTGCTATTCCGTAGGGTATTTTTCCCAACAACAGAATTGGCGACTCCACTGGGGAAAGATACTCTTTAGGGTTTTTGGATTTAGTTGAGTTTGTGGGTAGTTTAAGAGATTAGATTTTCTATTTCTTTGCCTATCTTTTTCTATAAGGCCTGAGCTAGCAGGGAGCCTGGTTCTTTATACCAGTTTTCCCTTACTGTTGCTTGATGGAAATTTTCGGGACACACAGAGGTACACGCGGCCTACAGAAGGCCTGCACGCGTGTGCCCGCGCCCTAACCTTCTATAGCCCGTGTGTGAGTGCTTGTTGTGGAGGTTTCAGTAGCATGTAGGAGTTTGGAGAGCTTGAGAGGCGGTCCTCCTCTTCCCTGTCAGAATTATACATTCTCAAGGGGCTTTCTGGATCATGTCTGAGTCTTGATGGTTCATAGTCTTGTCTCAGTTTTCTTTATTGCGTTTTGTTATTCTTTGCAATTGTTTTTCTTTTCTATTAAAAAGAAGCATCCAAGCCTTCAGGAGACCCTGGTTATCAATACCAGAGGCCTCTTCTTGGTCTAGGATGCCTGTGTTATTTTTGTCTTAGAGTTGATACATACACGCGGCTTGTGCAAGTGCAGCCCGTGGGTACACGCGCGCTGTTGTAGCTCAGCACGCGTTTGCACGCGTGCTATTTCAGTGACAGTAGTGTGCTTGACAGCATACTTTTCAATTAGGGTGGGGCAGTCATCCCCTCCTGTGGTGAGAAGTGTTCCTCTTAGGTGTTTGAGTCTAGGGTTGCACAATCAGTAGGTTAGGGCCTCTTACCCTTATCCTATTTTTTCTTAGTTGATAGTTTATAGAAAAGATAAAAAAGAAAAATTTTGTGTTATGGTTTTTAGACAAGCGTAGGAGTCTGTGCTTTCTTGACTGCCATTGTGTATCTTTTCTCTGATTCTTTGTGATCTACGCTTTGAGCCATAATTTTGTTTCGTTTTCTTGGTTTTGTGCTTGTCAGCATTTTCCCTTTGTTTCTTCATTTAGCAATTAAATAATATATATATATATATATATTTCTTTTTCATTTTCTTATTTGTTTGAAGATTGTGTTTCTGCATCAATAGCTAGGGAGAATTCTTTTGTTCATAAGTTTTTTCAGTGCATTTAGAGCATACGTAGCTTGTAGTCGAGAGAAATTCCTTTATGTTTGCTACATGAAATCTTAGAAAAATTGAAAAAGAAAAAGAAGTCTTTCTTTGTGAAAAGTTGATTTTTTCATTTAGTAAAAGTCTTTTGTTTCCAACATTTTTTCATTCGTTTTTGCTTTGAGTCTTTACACATCATCAGTTTCACCTTCATATCCCGTGACATAAAAAATCCCATAAAAGAAACGCTGATTTAAAATCTATTAGACTTTTTGTTTGTAGGGTTCATACACTAGTTCAGGACTAGGGCCTTGGATTAGGTTGGAGAGGAAACTCTCCAAGGACACTCAAAACCAAACATTGGAGTCTGTGATAGGGAGTGTAGAAGTCTAGTTTCGTGAAATTTATCTGGGACCCCCCTCTAACACAGGGGATAAACACGAGGTCACGTGAGGAAAGGTAGCGGAGATAACCCCTCCAAAGTCTGACCAAGCGTAGTGGAGAACACATATCAAGGATTTGTTTTGGGATTTCGTCATTTGCATTTGCCACAAGGCTTCATGGGTCTCAAATCCATTTAAGGTCCTCAGTTGTCTTTCGGACCATTTTTTCTCGATACCCTTGATAGGTTTTGGGCTTTATACCCTGCTCATTGTGGTCTACCCAACTATCGACTATACCCGCCTGGTGATTGTTCGTGTGTTGGCAAACTAGTTGCCAATCTTTTTTAGGGACATACACAGGTGATTGCGGGGATATACCGCGGTACCTAGGACAGACATCGGGCCATGCTTTGCAGAGTATACCTAGAGGGTGCTTCCATTTTCGAGTTTCACTTGCACCAGTAAGTTGCTCTAGTGTTGGTTGTTGTAACTGTTCTTCAAAATAGTTAGTGATTGCTTGTCTTATCTTTTAGGGGCTTCTTTTTAGTGTGTGTTATTGTTTGAACGTGTAGAATACCTTAGCATGTCGTGGATCTTCTCATACAGTGGAGGATCCAGAGCTTCATCGGTCACGAAGGCTTCTGGGCCTACCACCGGTTATACTAGAGCCACCCCTACCACCATTGAGGTGGAAGCTAGACCAACAAGGGTCTTTCGAAGCAACCAGGTTACAAACCATTGTGCCCGAACAACTCCCAGAGGAATCAACCACCAATCTTGGTTCGGTTGAAGCCCAAACCACTAATACTTGGCCATCGGTTAGTGTACCAATCCAATTTTATGAATGCCTTTCAGTGCCTCACACATCTATGGAAACAAACGTTGTTACTTCCTCTAGGAATTCTTCCATTACCACCACCGTAGCTACCACAAGAGAAGCATCTCCTAACTTGCCATCGTCGGTCCGGGCCGCCATGGTCTCGACCGCAACTACGTCGCACAGTGGACCGACCCCATCTATCATGGTAGCCACAAATCCCTTCACACCTAGTGCGACAGGCTCTCCATTCTCGTACGATATGCCTAGTTCGGGTACAAGTCCTGCACTCACTCACTCCACTTTACAGACTTTGGGCCTGGGGGCAGGGAGCTCTAATGCTCCTCTGCAAGGTCAACTTTGGGGCATTCCTGTCCCTTTTAATGCTTTTCCTTATGCTGGAGGTCATATCTCTCCTTCGTCCCCTTCGCTTGGTGGTCTGCATCAGAAGTCCACCGGGCAGCCTGCACACACGAGTTCATTTGGAGCCGGGAGTCAAGGAACACCTGCGCACACTATGTCAGTAGGTTCATCATCGTTTGTTTGGAATGGGACGTTTTGTAACAACACTTTCGCATCCACTGCTTTCCCATCTAGGGGGCACTCCCATTTTTGGAAAGTCTACTCCAGCGCAGGGTACTATTCCTGTGCCGGGGGCACATATAGCCGGACCTTGGAACTCAGGACAAGGATCCATTCCCTCCTCTGGAATGTCGTTCTGGGGTAATTCTTTCCATAGTCAATGGAACCCTGGATAGAATTCTATGCCTCTCCCAGTAGGACTGGCATGGGGTAATCCTTCCCAAAGTCTTTCAAACACGATGCATGCCCAACATCCTATGTCCTTTATGGGGAATCATCCAATTATGTCTCCACAGATGCAAAATCCTTACGCTGGTCAGGGCCATGGTTTCTACCAGAATCCGGGCCATCAGCCAAACTTTTCTTGGCAACCTGGTGCCAGTCAAACTCCAGGACCCTTTTTCCCAGGCTATTAGCAGCAACCCAAACTACCATTCTTGGTGACGTTACACTTTCCAGATTCGACAATGTTGTTAAATGATCCTATTTGTCACGATCCACGTTGGCCTCCTATGCCAACGAAGTTTCCTTCAGACAATCCAAAGTTCAAGGCCAAGCCTAACAAAGATCCAGGTGATCACATGACTACTTTCTATCTTTGGTGTTCATCTAACTCATTGAAAGATGACTCCGTCCAGTTGTGATTGTTTCAACGCACTCTTATCGGGAGTGCTGTGAAATGGTACATCAAGATTGATCACTCAAGATACTCTTCTTTTGGTGAACTAGCGATGGCCTTCCTTAACCATTTTCAGTTACCTGTGAGATACGACGCTGGCACAGAGATGCTTGCCAATTTCGAACAGACGACAGCGAACCATATCTATGATCATATTCGAGAGTGGAGATGCCGAAATTGTCTAATCAAAGTACCAGTCCCACCAGCATTCCTGCTTGAGTGGTTCCTTAAGTATTTAGTCCCACAATTATCCAAAGATGTTGCAACTTTAGGAGTTTTCTCTGAAGAAGATGCCATCATGAGGGTTCAATAGTTTGAGCTCATTTATTCTCAGTCTGGTTTATTATACAACATCCTTCCGGATGCACAACGATCTATACTGGATAAAACTAGACAAAGAGATGGACCACATGCTGATGGTATTGTTGGTTCAGCACAAACTAAGCCCGCTGAGCAATTGACAAAACAATTGCAACAGTTATCTATACAACACTCAGCGGCCAACCAAACTACTACTTTGGCTACTCCTCCTACCCAAACATCGGAAGTACACTCCGTGCAGACGACTAACCCAAAGGCCAACCAACAGCCTAAAGGGAAGAAAAAACAATGCAAGAAGGGTAAGGGGGAGCAAAAACCCACTGATAATGCTGGCGAGGGCACCACAGAAAAATGAAAGGCAAGGTATCCATGCAACTTGTGTGCGGAAGACCACCCGACCCATTTATGTCCTCAACTTGCAGAGGCCCAGAAGTTTGTCACACAGCAACAACAAGTAGTGTTGACTAATCCCTTTCAACATGGGCAAAATTTAACTCAAGCCTCTATAAGTGCTGAAGCGAGCAGCCAAGAATCCTGCCCTCCTCCAAACAATTCCTCATCCGGGAATGTATATATGGTTAGGGGTGATGCTTTCATAACGACTAGAGCACATGACTATAGTAAACCAAGCACCTCTGAGAAGGGTAAAGAAGCTGAGATCCCATCTCTTTCTCTACAGATCGAGAAGATGTTGGGTGAAACAATGACACGCATTCCAAAGGGTGCGTTTAAGAAAGCTTCTCACAACCCAAATGCAAGGGCCGCCCAGAATTACTCTGTGGTGGAAGATTAATCACAAATCCCTTGTGCGATGTCTGATTTGGAGGTCCTCCAAAGCTTCCCTACTCAGAGGAAATCCTTGTTAACTGCTTTAGGCTCTACTAAGACTTGTAAACCGGGTACCATCATGCTAGATACGACCGACTTAAAACCTCGTCTGCCTTACCACGTCGCGTTTCAGATAGTAGTGGCTCATCCCACGAAAAATTTTACACGGAATATCTTCCGCACGGTGGTCGACGAGGGTGATTCAAATTGTGTTATGTCATTAGCATGTTGGAAGGCCATTGGTCAGCCCGCTTTGTCTCCATTACCTACTCTCCTCACTGCGTTTGACGGTCATTCTTTCCGACCACATGGCATCGTTCCTTCTTTCCCTGTGTAGTTAGGAGGGAAGACCGTGTGTGTTGAATTAGAGGTAGTCGACGCTCCCCTCGACTATAGCCTCTTGTTAGGTCAGATTTGGACTTATGCTATGCAAGCTGTGGTTGCTACAGTTTTCCGAGTCTTGTTGTTTCCACATGAAGGCCAGATAGTGACCATCGATCAATTATCCTTCTCTAGACCTGACCCAGCTTTGGGGGCATCCATGGTTCCCATGATAGATAATCCTCAACCCGGTGTCGTTAATGTGGGAGTTGGTTTGTGCCCATCCTTGATGGGTACCTTCGATTACCCACCTCCTCATGACGATGTCAAGTTTATATCGAGTCACCACAAGGCTGAGATTTTTCACGTTTTGTCATTCCGCACGACTTACTTTGAGGATCTGTGGATTCTTCCTTCCCCATCAGCCACAATGGATGAGACAGGGCACTACGACATGTCCATGCCCTTGTCGGCCACTGAAGTAGCGTACTCTTTAGTCCAGCAAGCTTCAGCTAACCCTCATCCGACTCCCGCACAAGATTCGGATCCACTTCCAGAGCCTATTTGGGCTCAGGATTCTCTTGCTACCACCGATTCGTTAGACTTAGTCTTGCCTTCCGACGAAACAGTCTTCGAAGCAATGACTAGTCCAGACAAACCTTGGGATGATCTTCATCACAGATCATATTTCCTCCCAGAGTTACACCGAATCGAGGCAGGAGAATTCACTATCACCATGACGGGAGATCAGTCATGTCCTATTAACCTCTTAGCTACACAGGAAATTTATGCAGAGGGGAATATGGTGACTATCGCTGAAACTATACCTATTGACATCTCCCGAAACCCTGGCGTCGCAAAGAATGTCTTCGTCCGAGCGGATTGCTCCCCCGAAGAGATTCAAATTTACATGGATCTTTTCAAATAATTCCATGATGTTTTTGCCTGGTATTATGAGGAAATGCCAGGTATCGATCCGAAAATAGTTGAACATGAAATCACAACGTATCTTGATGCCAAGCCTGTTCAACAAAAACTTCGTCCAGTCAATCCTAAGAAAGCAGCAGCCATCAAGGTTGAGGTTTAGAAATTGCTCAAGGCAGGGTTCATTTACTCTATTCATTTGACTCAATGGGTGTCAAACCCCATGCCGGTTGATAAAAAACAAGACATGATTCGTATATGTACCGATTTTCGTGATTTGAAAAAGGCATGTCCAAAAGATAATTATCCAACCCCATTCATCGACCAGATCATTGATGAATGTGACGGTTGTGAATCCTTTTCGTTCATGGATGGTTTTTCAGGCTATAATCAAATCCAAATCAAACCTGAGGACCAACAGAAAATGGCATTCATTTGTCTGTGGGGTACGTTCGCCTATCGTAAGATGCCTTTTGGACTCAAGAATGCTGGAGCCACTTTCCAGCGGGCCATGTCTTTTGCGTTTCACGACCTCAAACATATAGTCGAGGCCTATCTAGATGATTTAGCATCACGCTCTCGCAGGTGAAAGGATCATCCTATGCACCTCAGACTGATCTTCGAACGTTGTCGCTACTTCAGGATTCACTTGAATCCCAACAAGTGCATCTTTTGTGTCACGTTAGGACGTTTGTTAGGTTTCATAGTATCAACAATAGGGATCATGGTTGATCCTCTTAAGGTGGAGGCAATAATCCAGTTTCCCCCCCCCACGCACAATCTTACAACTTCAAAGTCTTCAAGGCATGGCGAACTTCTTACGATGCTTCATCGCCAACTATGCCGAAATCACCAAGGGATTTATGCATTTACTGAAGAAAGATGTTCCATTTTTTTGGGACGAGGCTGCTTAACGCTCTTTTGACACATTAAAACATGTCCTCACAACCGCACCTCTGCTACAACCACCTAATTATAGCAAGGATTTCCTATTATATCTGGCTGTCGCAGAGTCAACCATAGGCATGGTTTTAGTTCAGGAAGATGATTTGTTTTCAAAATACATGATCTATTACCTGAGCCAAGGCCTTGTAGGACTGGAACTTAATTATTCCCATCTCAAAAACTTGCATTGGCAGTAGTTCATGCTGTTCAATGGTTCTGTCACTATGTTCTATTTCGCAAGACCACCATCGTTGCTGTCATGAATCCATTCCAGTACATGTTGACACGATGATTTATCAGTGGGAAAATCAGTATATGGATGGTCATCCTCCAATAATTTGACTTAGACTTTGTTTTAGAAAAGTCCAAGAAGTCATTGGTCTTCGCAGAACTTATTTTGGAACTTCCGGTTGAGTCAGGTGACGTTGTGCCTGAGGAATCACCTATCTAGGGGGATATGTTTTTGATTGAATCTTTAGACCCCTGGTACGTAGATATACTGATCTATCTCCAGAATTTAAAGTGCCCCACCTCTGCTTCTCATGATGAGCCTCGGTGGATACGCCATCAGGATAATAATTATCTCATACTCGATGATACATTGTATCGGAGAGGTGTATACTGCATCTTGCGTCGATGTCTCACTCATGAGGAGGATGTCATAGTGCTCAATGATTGTCATACAGGAGCCTGTGGCAGTCACTTATCTGGGTTGGCAACGGCCTAAAATATTTTATGAGAAGGTTACTTCTGGCCTACACTTATCAAAGATTGTATCGAGTCGGTCAAGAAGTGTCATCTGTGCCAAATATTCTCTCGGAAGATGAGGGCACATCCAGCTCCTATGTTTCCTATCATCATAGTTTTTCCCTTCACTTAGTGGGGGATTTATTACACTACATGCAACCCCCCGTCAGCAAGGTGGCACCGCTATATCATCGTAGTTTTCGACTACTTCACTAAGTGGGTCGAAGCTATGCCAATGTTTAAAGACGATGGAGAGACTGCAACTCTCTTCTTATTCAACCAGATAATAGCATGGTTCAGTGTCCCGAGAGAGATTGTCACTGACCATGGAAGTCACTTTCAGAACCAAATGATGTCTGAATTAACATCAAATCTTGGGTTACGGCAGGAACATTCATCAC
>JZKD02S0456235.1:1035556-1045701 GCA_000966675.3 Picea glauca | reverse complement strand
CAGGGTCAGTTGTTATCTTCCGGAGGTATATGCTTAGGTGACACCACAAACAATGTTGTTAAGTATAGTGAAGTTATTGAGTTGCTTCGTGATGCTTTTTCATTGGGTATCTCTCGTCTCCGGGTCTATCTAGACACTCAACTGGTTGTGTCGCAGCTGAACAAAATATACTGAGTTTATGACCCAACTTTAGACCAACGATTCCTTAGGGTACGTCTCTTGGAATGCAATTTTGATTATATTACATATTTTCATGTTCCTAGGAGTCTAAATCAAATCACAGATACTCTATCTAATCACATTTTAGATTGGCATCTTGCCCACATATAAAACGATCATGAACATAAACATGTAAATACATTTTTGCACACATAATCCATAAGACACAAAAGAGATAAAAACCATATATAAACATCATAAAATCCTCAGAGTACATAGATGGGCGCAAGCGCCTCACAAGTGGGAACCATCACGAGTCACTGGGCTTATGCCCTCAAAAAATATATACATATCAGTGCTCGTGGCACATAAAAGTCTAAAGTCTATTCAGGGCCTATGGGCCCTATTATAATCATATACAGCCTGGCCCAAATGCCTAAATAATCGGACCCATGTCCGAGGTACCCCCACAATATGAGTCTGCAAGGAGGACGGCAAGTCCTCTATCTCTGCCATGGGAACTGTATGAGTGAGCACAGTAAAGTTCCGCTCAATCTGCCTCAGGACTCTCTTGGCCTCTCCTGCTGGGAGGGTCCCGGCTACTGCTGCTCCTCCAGTGGTGGCGGCTGCGGTTTTTGGTCGTGGGTGACGCCTGTTCCGTGCATAGTCGACAGGTCGCACAGGTCCCACATCTGCATGCAACGAACGTTCACCCATCAAAAACTCTGGTATACAAAAACATGATATATATATCAAAAAAGACATAAAAATTACATATGCAAACAAAAAAAACTATAGGTGGAGACTTACCCATCTCCCCTCGCTCCTCACCAGGAGGCACTGGTATCGTTGGATCTTTGGAGAAGTCGATCCCCGCATATGGGTAGTCCTCAATAGCTGGGATCTTCCATGACAGCCAGGAAAAAAAGTTGTCATTGAAGGCCTCTATGGTCCTTCCACCACCCTGTCGTGGAAACAACGCTGCCCATCTGCACACTGCGGGGAAAGTAGTGAGATGTCCTCGTACTGTCAGCCGAGGACTAAAACATGGAACTCTCTTGGAGAAAAATGAACACAAGATGGTCCCAAAACCGAAGTTCCTGTGGGTCCATTATCTGCAAGCTGTCAACTGACCTGTCATGCTCGCTAGTAGTGTGTTACTCCAATCAAAAATTTGTGCATTCATGCACTGGATTACACAGTTCATCTGTGCGCGCGAAGCCTGATGCATGGCTACGGAGTTGGTAATCCACCCAATGAGTGATAATATAGTCTGAAGGGCGAGGCTGGTAATCCTACTAATGGGCACCAAGGAAGTTCTCAGATCGGTCCCAGCCTTACAATACTCCTCTATCAACTCCGAGACTTTGCTCGGCCCCGTAGGAAAAGTCTGAAAGTTGACTGGTTCCCCTCTCCTCAAGAGGCCAGTCAAAAAGTAAATATCCTCGGTGGTGGGCACCAAGGATTTCCCCTCTATCATGAAATCCTCTGCATCAGGGTGCCAATAGTCAACCAGGGCGTTCAGTAGCCTTGGTTGCGCACCCATAAATAGACACAAAAAGAATTTCACTAAACCACACTGCGTCAACACGGCCATAACGTTCGGATATGCGGCCACTAACTCATTGGCGGCCTCATGCTCCCTCTCCCTCCACTGAACATACATCCTGCCAACACAACAAAGCAAAAAGGGGGGGTCAGGACTTGTTTAAATTAATTTTTGCATCACGCGGGGGGTACCCGTGGCCTGTCGAGGCGACAGTCGCGGGTACCTGCGGGCAGCCTTGGCTCTGCATGCGGGTACCAGTGGTTTGTCCCTGGACAACCTGCATTTTCCGAGGGCCGACCTCTTTGAGGTCGACACCCACCCCCAAAATCAACTAAAAGCAAGAAATGAAGTATTGAATAACAAGACAAGGGAGTTTGTACTTAGTCCAAGCAGAAGTCCGTTTCATCCACTGTAGCTCTCGGAATCACGATCTTTGGAAAAGGGGGTATTTTGGCTCCAGAGTCAATTTCCAAATCAGCAATGGTGATAATGAGCTGCCAGCTTCTATTTATAGACTTTTTGGCCTCCTTTTGTCACTTTTTTGGGCCCCTTTATCAGTTTCTTTATACCAAAAAACATTTAGAGTGATCCAGAAGTTATATGGGAGGGATTTGATCAGGTATTGGGATAATTTTTATTGAGTTTCAAAAAATAAAAAATATATATTGACAGTCCATAAATTTTTTTATTTAAAAAAAAAAAAAAAATCAACTTGAGCATATAGGGTAGGATTTCATCCCGACTGTTGCATCTCATTGCCTTTTGTTCTTATGATATAGGATCGATCCCATCCATTTGTGGCACAGAACCATCATATCTGCTCTAGAAGTGTCACAACTTGGTGGTAGATCTTACCGAAACATGGATGCCCTAAGTAGGTCCTGGTTGCATTATGGTGTCCATGTCATTTCTAACAACACTGTAGGCTTGGGAGTCCGTATAGTATTTCCTGAATATGAGTTTGAGCCTCATTCACATGGGTCTCTTTTCACTCTTTGTATTACTCTCTGGACTCCCAAAACATAACTGGTCTCCTTTTAAGCCCTTTTCAGACCCTCTAAACATGAAAATATTGTCGAGTGATCTTGTGATCTTTCATGCTCGTTAAACTGAAATTTGAAGTCACGTCTGTCCGGCAGTAGTTTACCCCTTTTTCGGTCCGGACGGTCAACTGTACAAACAAAGGAATACTCTATTGAATTTCCATTCTTCAGAAGAGTATCCTCAGGTAAGATTTTATTCCTTTTTTGGGCCTGAGGGACTAAATCTACAAAAAAGAAACCCCCCCGGAGTCCATAGTTAAGCTCTTTTCAGACTTCCTAAAATTGAAAAGATCGCCTAGTGACATTATTCTTTCACACTCGTTAAAATGGTCTAGAAGAACATTCCTGACGGAGTCCATAGTTAATCTTTTTTCAGACTCCTTAAAAGTGAAAAGATAGCCGAGTGATCTTGTCCTTTTCACACTCGTTAAAATGGTTTTGAATTGACGTCTAGTCGGTGCTAGTTTACCCCTTTTTCGAATCGACTAGACTATCTTCGAAAAAGGTACCCCAATGGAGTTTCCTTTTATTCTTTTTCAGACTCTCTAAATATGAAAAATTACCGAGCTTCCCTTCTATGGGCTCATTAAACTTACATCAAAGGACGTTACCATTGTGTGTTCTATCAACCGCATTTGCATCCTTTACCCATCAGCCTTGTAACAGTTTGTTTTTGCGTCTTAACACCTTTGGCCATTGGAGGATTTTTTCCGACTATCATTTCCTAGAACATCAGTCTTGTCCTTGTGCCTCGAGCTTGTATGTTTGTTGTACTCGTTCCTCCATTGTAACATAACTATTCCTTTATTATTTTTCAAAAACTATCAAAAAGAACAAAAAAAATCGAATATACCCCAAAAAGAGGATGGGAAAAGTATTTTCTTTATTGGCAGCATAATGAGTCGCCCTTGGATAAAGCACATATATCCATTTGATTCATCAGACTTTGGGATGTAGTACGACCTTAGGAAGCTTTGCTCGCTATATAGAGTTGTGTCCTCCACCATTTGGTTACTCTTCCAAACATATGGAGAGTTTGTGTTGCCTCCTGCTTCATAGACTTATGATTAACAGATATGCTGCCTGAGTCTTATCACTTGTCGTGCTATTATCCAAGGAAATTTTTTCACTGAGCCTAAGTCGGCCCCTCTACAATATGTCTCTTGTCCGCATACCCGGCCATCCTGAACGTCCAATCAAGTCTTTGTTCGAAATCACTGAAGACTTCAGTCCGATCATCAAGATTATCAAGTCCATAACCGACGAGCCGTTGAAGACCTCTGGGTAGTGCAGTTGTACACTTATATTACCCTCCTACCCGAGTTTTAGAAGATTTTGAAGTTGTTTCTCGAGCTCTGAAGTACAACCATCAGGTCGAATTAGCTTCTGGGAGATGGATACTTTATATGTATATCTTTATGATTTCGAGATGTAGCTCTGCTGTGTATTATTCATGGCTAATATTAATAGTTGTTTGACATGGATCTACAGTGTATTTGATTGGTATCCATGGTTCTATTTTATCCCGAGCATGGGTATGCCCGCCTCGGTGAGACATTTGATATTTTTTGCAGACGGCACCTCCTAATTCCTGATTCCTGGGCTCACTCATTCAACATATCAGTATAGATTGGTAAAGAATTGGTAATGTATTTTGGCCATCAGATGCCCTTCTAACCTCACACATTAAGGGGCATCTGTTATAACCCTAAATTGCACCACACATGCTTACCTGGCATCAGGCCAACTCATATCCGTTCCTTGCCAAAGCCATGCTAAAAAAACTCTTGAAAATCCTCTTAAATCAAGTAAAACGCACCCTAAACTACTACTACACATGTTGGAACGCTGGCAGGCCTACTACTGCACCCGTTGGAACGCTGGCTAGCCTACTACAGCCCGCGTTTACCTAACAAATCACAAAAATAGGAAAGTTGTCGACTGGACAAAAAGCTATGGGTCAGTTAACTGAAACTCCCGGCCATGCATGGCTGAGAGTTTGTCCAAAACTCTAGCTCCTTCTAGATTATAAAAGAAGGGGTAGGGGTACTATTTGGAGGAGAAAAAAGATAGCAAAGAAACTCTTCCCAATTGTTGAATCCATTTGTCCCAACCCTTTAGCCTTTCCTCAAGCCTAAGAAGAATTCAAGCAAAGCAGTTGGAGAAAAAAGAAGAGGAGGAGCCCAGGATCAGGATCAAGGAACAGTGGTCGATCTCTATCATTATTGTAAGTTGATTCATCTTGAGATTAATAAAAGAATACTTTTCCCGTCCCAATGCATGAGTTGTATGTGATGTTTGTAATTTATGCTTAACTTCTAACCCTTAAGTAGAAAGGTAGCATGCATGTGTAGTGTTTTTGTTTGATTGCAGGTTAACTTTGGAAGGAGCAGCATAAGAAAGCAGGCAAAGCGCAATAAAGGATCTACGCCAAACATCAGTGAAAAGGTTAGTAGGTCCTTTCCATGTTTGTATGTGAAAAAGGGGTTTTAAGTTTCGGGGTGATAGGCTGAAAGTGATTTCTTTAAGGTCATGATCTGCATGCAAGTCTAGCCCTAGCTTGCTAGTCCGTAGGGTATTATTTCCCAACAACACTTATGTTCACCATCGAACATAGGTGGTTTAATCTTGTTGATTTCCCCTTTCAATTCATCCCTTCTAGATTTTCGGTGCTTTCTGGTAGATGACGAGCTTGAACTACTGCGTGTTCCCCTACTGGAATGTCTTTGGGAGAGACTAAGATGTTGGCTACCACTCCTTGACCTCCTTTTCCTCTCGGGAGTCCTGACGCTTCTTGATCTCCTTCTTCTCCCAGGGGTTTTGTGACTCTCCGTCTTACTTGAGTCTCTTCCCTTCTCGAGTTTCCTCTCTATTCTTTCCAATCTCTTAAAAAAATTTAAGTTTAATACACCCTACCGATCCCTCACTTTCATGAGCTTTCAACTATCAGCTTGGCGAGCCTGTGCCTCTCTTTGAAATCCTTCAATGATTTTCATTATGTGTCCTTCCTTATCCTTTTCTTTTCCATGCCCATTGGATTTCGATCTTTCCACTTCCACATTGACATCCTTTCCTTCCCATTCTTCTCCTGTTTTGGAGGCAATCTGCACCTTTTCCCATTCCATACTCGGCGTTGGTTAACTGGAGTCTTGACCCTCATTGAACTCTGAACACACACTGTGCAATTCAATTCGAAGTTTGTCAGGCCATTAAAACTTCATGAACAATCCACAACATTTATACGCCAATACGAACAAGAACAAAAGACATTTCGATTCAAATAAGTTTTTCTGAGCTCTCATTCAGCTCTGCAATTTTCGGGTCTTTGAAACTTTTGTTTTCAACATTTCGGGACTTTCGGGCCTTCGTGTTTTCGGCACCCGGGATTTCATTTTGCAGTGACTCCCAACCTTTTATCATTTCAATTCCCAAATTCTGAAAAATTGGTTTCCTTATTATTCAGGCCCACAACATAGTTGTCGTCCTTAAAATCCGCTACAATTCTTCTATCTTCAGAGATTTCGAGACTTTGAGACTTCGGTTTTTCAATCCACAAAGCTGTCAGACTTTCTTTCCTTTCCAACCCTTGACTTCTGAAATTTTGATTTACTTTACCCTCCCGACCCACATAACACAGTGGTCACCCACAACCACGGTGGCACATGACACGTTCATGAAGGTCCACGTCTCTTTTAACGATATCATTGGGTCCCACCACTCTCGCTTTTCTTCTCGAGCCACTGGCACATAGTACACCTCCATGTGTCAACGTCCATTCCTAGTAAAATCCAATGGTCAGATCTACGGTGCAAATCCTTTTGGCATTTTGGGGTTTTGGGCATCGGAAGTTCGTGCATCCACACATCTTGAACTTCCATTTTCCGAAATCCTGAAATCACTATCTATTTAACTACTTGATCCAACGGTCAAGTTCTTCTCCCCACGATCTACGGTGCAGGTTGTTTCAGGATTTCAGGGTTTTGGGTTTCGGAGCTGTTCACCTCTCCTCACTTCCCATCTCCCAAAACGTCGATTTCTTCCTGGACAATTAATGGTCCAGATCTCTCTTAGATCGACGGTTATGATCCAATCATGAATTCATGTTTCGTGAATTCTCATGAACTCACCCTTTGACCATTTCAAGTTATGAGTCAAGGAAACGTTGATCGCTCCCCACGCGTTCTTTTTGATGGACGGTCTTGACTAATTCGAGATTTTTCGTATCGTTATTTCCACACTCCTGTGAAATTCCAAAGGGCTTTAAACCCCGTGCACACTTTCCAGATCTGACGGTCATGAGGGTTCACCTTCCCTCCTAAAAAAATCCTAAAGCTCCATCACTTCTGGTGCAGAGTCCTCTCTCCCTGTGGACTTATACCACACTGGCTATGGTTTCATAATGCCGCTATACCTCCTAAGCTTTAAAACTCGTCAAGTACCTCCTTGACACTTTGGAGAAAACCAAGGTCCGAAACTGGCCTTCGAGACCCAATTCCCCCTTGCTTTCTCAGTCCAAAGAATGCTCCACTGGCGCATCTAGGCTCAGTGTCAAAACCTTGGCTCTGATACCAAACTGTAGCACACCTTTTCAGCTACCATGGCTTAATCTCTCTTAAAGGAAACTTTAACACCACTTGGTACATAACTCATACAGGTATTATATAATCCACATGTATTTAAAAAAATAAACACATTCTACACAGAGTATTCATATGAGTTACTGCCATAATTAACAAAGCAATAGCGTTTCATACTAATTCATATACATAGCGGAAATCATGATAACATAAGCAGTAGATTCATGCAAAACATGATTAAAACATAATCAGATACTTGTCTTTTAACAGTGGTAGAATCCACCAACCAAGTGCAGGCCTTCCACGAACCTCCTAGCCTTAGACCACATTGTTCATCAACTCAGCAGTGGGTCACCCCCGAGCTGGGACTAAGCTCCACCCCGAGACAAGGAATCCTAGGTTAGGCTAAGGTTACAAGGAAAATAACACACATCCACAGGAAGGGATTCTCTTCTAGGAACCACCCACACTCACTACCCACATACCCTCACTCCCCACATGCATGTTCCACCCCAAGAGTATACACCTTCTCTGTCACCTATACAATCCTTCGGCTGCTAACCTCCCTTGCCTTGGGTTACAGCAACAGACCAGACCAGAAGTCTCTG
This sequence comes from Picea glauca, assembly GCA_000966675.3. Taxonomy (NCBI): domain Eukaryota; kingdom Viridiplantae; phylum Streptophyta; class Pinopsida; order Pinales; family Pinaceae; genus Picea; species Picea glauca. Next base: position 1,037,765 of record JZKD02S0456235.1, on the reverse strand, counting down.
AGATCTGTGGCAGCTACAGGGTTCCTTCTAGGAGTTCTCTCCTTCCTCTGCGCACTCTCTCACCTAGAGAGAATTTCTCATAGGTCAACAAACCTCCCACGCAGTCCAACACTGCATGGCCACACAACCAATGGAAAAATAGACACGGATTTTTCCACAGGCTCAGCAATGAAAAAATGGCTCAGGGTCATGGCTTCGAGACAAATATCTCACGCACAGGCTCAATCTTAGGTAGTGGATGCACACGGATTCTCCAGACACAACATAGGATTTTTCGATTCAAACAGAGGTGAAACCAACTCTTTCAGAATCGATCACAGGGTTCTGGTTCAGTACAAAGGTATACACGGGTTTTTTAGTTCAGAAGGTGTATAAGGTTTTTCTGCAGAGCTCGGGTCAGTCGTACTGCTCAGAGCCTGTGAACCCTCAGGCAGTCCACTCGAATGAGAGAGTGAACCCCCTTCACGGTCCACCCAAACTGTTTTATTTGCATGCACTAGGGTCAACACTTGTTGCCCTGGAGATTTCATGCATTCCACCGGCACGCATCACCTTCCCTTGGTCAGGAACTTAGGATAAAAAATATAAATGGCACATGTTCTTTTGGAATAATAATAAAATATTAATCCTAGGCTTAAGCCCCCCCCTAGGATAAACACTTAGCCCCTTTTTCCACCTTCCAGCCCCTAATCCCTTGCCTTCTCTGTGGAAGCTCAGTCCCCCTTCACTCATTCATCGTGGTCGTTTTGCACCTGGCGGTGTTTACAGTTTTATTAAATGTTTTTTCATATATATACAAGTACAAAATCAGGCCCTTGGCCTCCAACCCTTAGGCTCTCTAGCCTAACAATCACATAAGCCCACTGGCTTATACAAACTTGGCTCACCAGCCTATAACACATATTTACAATTCATTTCATACATTAGATTTACAACTGGGCTCGGCCTTGGGGACATTACACTTTTTCTATCGCCAATGATCCTTTGGTGACCTTCCACACCTTATTTGTAAATATGGATATACAACCTTCACTTTCCAACTGCCCTGTTGAAATAAGATTTTTCCTTAGATATGGAAAGTGTATTACCTCTTTCAAGAACCATTGGTTTTCATTCCTTTGATTTATTTGTACCTTTCCCATTCCAACAATTTTTCATGGTGCATCATCACCCAAATGAAGCTGTAAAAAATCACCTTGAACATAATATAGAAAATGTTTCCTATGGGGTGTGGCATGAAATCAAGCCCCTGAATCTACTACCCAAGACTCAGAAATATTATCTACAGAAAAAATGAAAGCATCTTGTAACACATCACCTGTTACATTTTATTCCTAATTTTTCTCTTGTTGTCCATCTCTTTGTTTCTTTGGAGCTCTGCAGTCTTTCTTCAAATGTCCTTTCTTCCCACAATTCCAACACTCTATCTTTTTTATTCTAGATTTGGATCTTCCCTTTATAGAATTCCCATGGTTCCCTGAGACCTTTCCTCTATCCTTTTGTCTTCCCATGTTCTCCATGTTTAATGCATTTCCTGATGTCTCACCTGTGCTTTTCCATCACATTTCCTCACTAAGGATAACACCAACAACATCATCAAATTTTAAAGTATTAGAACCAGAGACAGAGTTACTTACATCCATGACCAAGTCATTCCATCTTTCTGGAAATGAGCACAAGATTAGAAGATCCCTAACCTCATCATCAAATTCCACTTTAACATAACTTAGTTTATTAGTAACCGTATTAAATTCATTTAAATGATATGCAATAGACCCACCTTCTGACATATTCATATTAAATAATCTCTTCAATAGAAATACCTTATTGGACACCGAGTGTTTTTCATACAATTTAGCTAACGCATCCATCGACTCCTTTATTGTCTTTTCTTTCGAAATATTGAAAGCCATCGATGTTGCCAGGCTCATTTGTATTGTTCCTAGTGCCTTTCTCTCCAGAACCTCCCAGTCCTCGTCCTCCATGGTCATAAACTTCTTTTCTATTCTACCCAATGGTATGAATAGATCCTTTTGATATAAATAATCTTCCATCTACATATTCTGTAATTGGTAGTTTTTGCCGTTAAATTTGTCGACCCTAAACTTTTCATCTTCCGCCATTTCTCTCACTTGAACCAAGAACCCTCTTTTCATGTGAGTTACCTTTCGCTCTGATACCACTTGTTAGAGAAATAGGATCACAGAGA
>JZKD02S0456235.1:1015811-1029552 GCA_000966675.3 Picea glauca | reverse complement strand
GAGTGTCCCAAATTCCTATTTATTATTATCCTTCTAGTCTCTATCCCTAACAATAGCTTTTTGATTTCTAATTATTGCCCATTTTCCTTCTTTCCTAGCTTCTTTTACCTTTTGAGATTCCTTCCTTAATTCAGCTTGGTCTTTGGGAATGAGGTCTTCATTTATAAATATTCCTGACCCTTTTAACCTCGGAGATTTACTAAGTATGCTATATTTATGGTCATTACAAATTACTTTGACACAGATCAACCTATCTTTGTGATCATTTCTTTTTCCTAACCTCTTTGCTTCTATAAGGTAAGTCGTATCGATTTGTGATTTATTTTTTAATTCTTCTTTTACTATTGTTAGTGTATCCTCCTCCTGTTGTTGTTTTATACCAAAATTATGAGTTTCAAGGATATTTTGTTATGCTCATGGTCCAGTTCAATTAGCTTATTCATTTCTTCTTTGATGGGTTTGATATCCAATTTGTTTTCCATAATAGTGAGGTTCAAATTGTTGGTTAGTTTTTCTTCTAGCTCTTTAATCCTATCTCTCAAGTTGTGATTTTCTTTGACCCCTCCTTCTTGGGTTGATTGTTTATATTTTTCCATTTCTTGAATTCTATCATTCATTGTCTGCAATTCAATATTGAACCCTAAGAATCTATCCTCTATTTGAGTTTGAATGGTATCTTTAATTTTTTTATCAATCATTGCCTCTAGCTCTATTTGTAGTTTTACGTCTCTTTCTTCACTCCTTTTTTCTAATGTTTCTAACTCTATTTGGATTTTGACATCTCTCTCTTCTCTTCTTTTTTCTACTGATTCCATAAATTCCAAATAATAAAATCAAAAATATATTTCAATATAAATAAAATCTAAGTCAAGCTAAATTATAAAAGAAAATTATTATGAAAATTTTAATATAAATTCTATATTATATATAATTCAAAAAACCAAACATTTGAACTTAATTTATTGTTATTTATAATCAAAATTAAAAAGAAAAATTATATATATTTCACTAAAAAATATATGTAAAATGAAATCCAAAATCATCGTATCTTAGTAAAATACATAATATCATGTAAAATTAAAACATACAATTATAATAAATATTCATATGGTACATGAATCCCAATCTTCATCTAAGAATTCAAACCCATTCTATTAAACTATTTTTTATCATAAATATTAAAATAAATAACATTAAAAAATATTCACATAAATATGCACACATATGTTTTATGTTTTAAATAGGAAAATAACCTTTTTTAGAAAGAGAAAGAAATTATAACATACTCTTTTGTCTTAAACTTCATCGGGGTTTTGGAAATACAAAATGGTTTATCTTCTTTTTATTGTTGTCAATGTCTCTTGGTTTTTGAAACTTTGAAATGAATAATGGTTGAGTTTAGATCTTGCATCATATTCTTCTATAGGACTTAGAAATAATGGAGATTAGATGTGATTTAATGTATTCCTCTAAATTGAATAATGGTTCCAACCGTCTAAACCAAATATCATCTTATATAATGTACTCCTCAATTGATTTAATAAAATGCAGTGTGTGGCTTTGCTTTGATGGCCTCTAGGTGTTGCCTCGCCTAGGAGCAACCAATTTCTTTCTTTCTTTCTATTTTCAAGTTGGTATCAAAGCGTTGTTGAGATCTTCTATTGTTGCAAAGAAGAAATGGATCTGTGTCTGGTTGAGAGAGTGCATCCATTGAGAGAGGAGACCATGTCCACTGTCGCGTAGTTTGATTTATCAGCTGTGTATCAAATTATTTCTAGTGACTGAATATTCACACTGTCGGGGGAGACAAGCACCGCGGCCCTGTATGTTGAGACCGAGACCCACTAGTCCAATAGAGGCAACACTGATACCTCCAATGTCCCCACCTTTATAACTTTCCCTCCAGAAGAAGAAGTCCCTAGTCGGTTCTGGCATTGAAAGTCTCTTGGATATTTCTGGAAAAACGAAGAGGAGCAGTTGAAAGCCTGCATTTTCTCGTAGACTCTATGAAATTCGTCTCACGACTTTGTTAGATGATCCAAAATACAAATATCATAGTTTAAAAAGTTAGAATAAAATAATTATTAATTTAGAATATTAAATTAGTAATCTAGAATATTTGACTAATAAATGGAGACATTTAGAAATAGAGTATTGTTGTAAAAGATATGACTCTAGAAAGGTGTTGTATCTTAGGCTCTAAATTAGGAGTATAGTTAGAAGATTGTTAAGATAGCATTTACTATAAATGAACACTTGTTTATTTAATAAGTGATCCATAAATAGAGTTTGTTAGGACATTTAGCTTATATATAGCTCATTGCAAGAGTGTTGAGGTGTTCGGGTGTAAACTCTTGCAAGTTATCATATGTAATTTCTTTTCCTATTTAATAAAAGTGTGTGTCTAAGGACACTTCTGCCATTATTGTGGTATCAGAGGTCCAGTAATGCACCTGAACTGAGGAGGAGATTAGTTGATCTGAGGAGGAGATATCAGCTATATAGGCCAAGACACTTAATCAATAAATTGTTTCCTCGCTCACTTCACTCTCCCAAGCTTATCACTCCCTGGCCTGGAACACTCGTATTCACAGAAGATTGCAGTCCCTTCTTTCTCCTGCAATTTCTCCTCTGAATTCTGGTTCTGCCAACCCTTTGGATTGATGCAAGCATCCATCCGGGTATAAGAGAATACAACTCTGACGAATGGTTGCAATCGACGCCCCAAAATATGCATAATTACTTTGCTCAATACTAGTAATATCACACCTAAGAAACAGAAAGCTTGTTGAAGAATCCTCAGATTTACTTTTATGTGTAATTGACAAATTATGTTGTGTATTTTACTCTACTCTACAAATCCTCTCTCTAAAGAAATTTAAGAATTTGGTGAGAGGTATTAGTAGTATCTGCAGCCGATGCACAATATGGTGTTTATATTTGTTGATGTTGTTGGGATTGACATGATTTGAAAGTACAAGCAGATATCATAGAACCCAAGGGAACTACCGACAGATTCTCACAGTTGCATATCTCAATCATGAAATCATGTGGGTCATAGAAGAAGAGTTGATCTACATAAATCCCTCCTTCCTTTACTATGCGTTTTATGAATTTGATGTTCATCTCAACGAGCTTGCTCGCTACAACCTGCATGCTCTCACATTGAAAAGATATGTGATTATCCATGGGATTGATCTCCATTTTTCTAGGTAAAGAGTCTAAATTAGGATTTTTCAGCAGGTGTATCTCCATTCCATAGCTGAAGAGCCATGCTCCATGAAAGTTGAAGGATCCAGGTCTCTTAATAGGAAGGAAACCGAGAAATTTTTCATAAAAGTCTGTAGAATCCTAAAAAAATTGGCAGATGAGGGATATATGGTTCACGGACACAAGCTGTAGTGGCCCAACAGTTCCTTTCACCGACGTGCTTATTCCCGTGTTTTCCATCATCTTAGTTTTTAATGTTCAATGCTTTAATATTTATGGCTATAAATCTCAGGGAGGCCAGTGAACAAAAGTGAGGATTCTCTTAATCAGAGCCTTTGCTTGAGAACTAATTGGCCTTGCAAATTGTAGCTTCAATTCCAAACTACAGCTTCAATTACAAACTCAAAGAAATTTTACTTTGAGGGGGGGTAATTTTAATTTTTTTACCAAAATTTGCAAGAGCATTGTAAGGAGTAAAATTTTGAAAGTTACCTGGAATTTGACTTGAGCCAAGTGCAAAGCTTAGTCATTTTTCTTCTTCTTCAATGACTATATGAGGGTCAAGGCCAAGCCCCGATAGATCATTTTTTTGTGTGATGCGTGTGGTGTGTTTCTCATATTGATATTTTTTGCTTGATTCTTTTTGGTGCGAAGATTCAACACTACAATGTCTATGTTAATTAATTTGTTCTCTGACTCTGATAAACTTGAAGGCACAAAATCATACAAGACATGGAAACATCTCATTAAAATCACTCTCATTTATAATGAACTTTGGCATGATATATGTAATGAATATACTAAGCCAAATAAACCTACAGATGCAGCCACACTAGCAAAATGGGAAATTAAAAATGCCAAAGCATTAGCACTCATCAAATCTTCACTTAATGATGAGATGTATGGCCACATTAAAAAGACTACTGATGCATGGTCTATTTTGAAAATTTTTGAGGATCTATTTGATACTCAGCCTGAATCAAAGAAAGTTGATCTTCAATTAAAGTTGCCCCAACAGAAAATGACTGAAGGAGGTGATGTACATGAATATGTTGTTTTCAGATTTCAGTGGTGAGGAATTTCAAAATCATTTGCCGGAGAAAATGACTTGAGCCAAGTGCAAAGCTCAGTCATTTTTTTTTTCTTCTTCTTTTTCGGATTCAAAACGTCGATGACAAAATGACACCAACTGTGGATTCTCCGGCAAATGATTTTGAAAGTGCATGAATATATTTCCAGACTTAAGAACATTAAGTAGAAAATACTAAATGTTGGTTTTCAAGCGGTAGATGATAGTTTTATGACCACAATTTTAATTGATGGATTGCCTTTTTCATATACACATTTTTTGGAAACTTTACAAGTAACTGGAAAGTTAGACAAGCTTACGTTTGATGAGCTAAGTGAGATGTTATCTCAACACAACAAAACTTTTGGAAAGAAAAAGAAAGTTGGGGAAGATGTTTTTTTCACAAAAGCCAACACAAGAAAATATTCAACTGACAGTTCTAGAAGCAGAGGAAGAGGACATTTTGTACAAGGTCATGGATGAAGCCAAAGTAGAGAAAACAATTTTTTAGATAGGAGAAATTTTCAAGGAAGAGGAAATAGTCAATGCAGAGGCTATTTTCAAGGTAGAGGAAACAGTCAAGGCAGTGGGTATTTTCTAGGAAGAGGAAATAGTCAAGGTAGAGGCTATTTTCAAGGAAACAGTCAAGGTAGAGGAAAAACTCCAAACAGAGATCAAAATAGAGGTAGAGGAAGAGATTTAAGTCAAATTGTTTGTAGAAGATGTAACAAAGTTGGTCATTATGCAGAAGATTGTCGAACTTCCATTGATAAAATTTCCAAGTTTCATCAAAAAACAACACAGTTTGCAAATGATCAAGATGATGATGGTTCAAAATATGTCTTTACCTCATCTTCAGCATTACATATTTCCATCAATTTTCAAAGTTATTATGAAGATTCTTGGATTCTAGATTCAGAGGCATCTCAACACATGACTTTCATACGTGATTTCTTTTGGAATTTTCAAGAATTCCATCTTAATTCCATATTTATTGCAGATAATACCAAACATACTCCTTATGGAAAATGTGTAGTTAAAGTTTATTTACCTGACATTGGAGAAAGAATGATTTCAAATGTATGGTATGTACCAACCTTTAAAAATAATTTTTTGTCTTTAGTCACAATTCGACAAGAAAGACATCAGGTTGTTATGAAACATGGCTTAGTTAAGATTAATTTAGTCAAAAAGAATATGAAAACAGTGATGGCAAGTTATGAAGATGGAAAAATGTTAAGGATGAAAGGGACAATTATTCCAAGGCATTCTGATTTTGCAGGAGCAGTAAGTACAGGTATTTTACCTATAAGATTGTGGCATGTAAGATATGGACATATCAACTTTGAAAGTCTCTCTCAATTTCAAAAACAAGGGATGGTTAAGGGACTTCCAACTTTCAGAAAGAAAAATGCAAAATGTGAAGCTTGCATTTATGGAAAACAAAGTCGAGAGAGTTTTCCAACAAGTTCATGGCATGTAAATAGGCGGTTACAACTAGTTCATAGTGATGTTTGTGGACCACTACAAACTTCTTTAGGTGGTTGCAAATATTTTTTACTCTTTATTGATGATTTCAGTAGAATGACTTGGGTTTACTTCTTGAAGAAAAAGTTAGAAACATTTGAAAAGTTTAAGATTTTGTGTCAACTTGTTGAAAATGAAGTTAAAGAAAAGATAGGCACTCTCAGGACAGATAATGGAGGGGAATTCACTTCTAATGAATTCAAAACTTATTTCATAGACAATGGAGTAAGAAGACATATTACAAATTTCTACACTCCTCAACAAAATGGAGTCATAGAAAGAATGAATCGCACCTTGTTAGGAATGGCAAGATCCATGTTAACCTTTAAAAATTTAAGTCCTACATATTGGGAAGAATCAATCCATACAACTATCTACTTAAGGAACATATCTCCAACTGCTTCTTTGGGAGGAATCACACCTTATGAAGCATGGTTTGGTTTCAAACCTTGAGTTAAACATATTAGAGTTTTTGGATCAGTATGTTATGCCTTAGTTCCGAAAGAAAAAAGAACTAAGATTGACTCAAGAAGCTTAAAATGCACAATGATTGGGTATTCTGATAAGAAGAAAGGGTACCGAATTTTGTCCAATGGAAAATTTATTTTGAGTAGGGATGTAGTTTTTGATGAAACTGAAAGTAAGAGTGTTGAAGAAATAGAAAGTATTCTTCAAAAATTAGAAACCAAAGGCAATCAAAGAAAAGGAAAAATGCAAATTCAACCAAATTCACATAATTGGTATGAAATTGATTTTCCTTCATCTGAAGATGATACATCCAGTCCATTTACATCAACAACATCATGATCTGGGTCTTCCAACAATTCATCAAAATATCCTACTACGACAGTTCATTTGACAATGATTCTCCACCTCCAACATCTTCAATTGATCAACGAACATCACTTTACATTAATCCAATTTACAATAATGGAAATTCAGATCCCCAAACAAGTGAACATAAACTACCAAAATGGGTAGTTTAACTTTTGAAATATGTAAGGCCTGATGAGTAGAATAAAACAAGAACAAGGGGATCACACAATAGTGAAGGAAATTTTTCCTTAGTAGAAAATGATTTTACTGAACCTTCCACATACAAAGAAGCAATAAAACATAAAGAATGGCAACAAGCCATGATTGAAGAGTATCAAGCAGTAATTGATAAAAACACTTGGAAACTTGTTGATTGTCCTACAAGTGTTAAACCCATCAGATGGAAATGGGTTTACAGAATTAAATACAACCAACATGGAAAAATTGATAAGTATAAATCACAACTCGTGGCTAAAGGTTTTGCACAATAGGAAGGCATTGATCATGAGGAAAATTTTTCTCCTACAAATAAATGGAATACCATCTGATTAACACTTGCATTGGCCTCTCATAAAGGTTGGAAAGTTCATCAAATAGATGTAAAAAGTGCTTTTCTCAATGGAGACTTACTTGAATATGTATATATGCAACAACCACTAGGTTTTGAAATTGAAGGGAAAGAACATAAAGTTTGCAAATTAATCAAGGATTTATATGGGTTAAAGAGAGATCCCTGATTTTAGTATACCAAAATGGATGAATACCTTAGGAAAGTTGGTTTTCAACGAAGTGAATCTGATGATACTTTGTATATCCATCAATAGGGTCCATATTTGGTGATTCTTGTTATGTATGTAGATGATTTGATCATTACAGGAAACAATGATGATCATATTGCATAGGTGAAAAAGGAGTTACATGCAGGTTTTAAGATGACCAATTTGGGACTACTTCACTACTATCTTGGAATTGAAGTATTCCAACGTCCACATCATATTTTGATTTCTCAGAGTAAGTATGCAGCATAAATTATTTAGCAATTTGGAATACAGGATTGCAAGCCATCTCTTACCCCTATGGAACAACACTTGAAACTTTCAAAATTTGAAGGGGGGGAAATGGTAGACAACCTATAGACAGTTGATTGGTAGCTTGATTTATTTGACAAACACTCAACTAGATCTATCTTATGCAGTCAATATTCTTTCACGCTTTAAGCAACAACCACAGGACAACCAATGGAATGCATCCAAAAGAGTTCTTCAATATATCCAAGGAAAAAAAGATTTTGGTCTTATTTAGAAAAAGAGTAAAAATTTTGTACTTGGTGGTTTTTCAGATGCCGACTTTTCCGAAAGTATTGATGATCGAGCATCAACATCAGGTTATTTAATGAACATGGGTTCAGAAGTAGTGTCTTAGAGTTGTAAGAAACAAGCTACAATGACCACTTCTACAATAGAAGCAGAATACATCTCATCATGGTAAGAAACATGTGAAATTGTTTGGTTACGCAGAGTTTTGCAGGACTTGGTCATTTCTCAAATAGAAGCTACATCATTATTCATTGATAGCCAGTGAGCCATTAAGCTTGCCAAGAATCCAGTTTTTCATTCAATGACAAAGCATGTGGACACCAAGTATCATCATATCATATCACTCATTACAAAGGATGTCATCAAGCCAATTTATTGTCGTTCAAAAGATCAGATCTTCGACATTTTCATGAAACCTCTTGGCAGAATAAAATTTACTAAGTTCAGGGATGAACTTGGTATCTGTTGTAATGTATATTTGGATCATAGCGGGGAATGTTAGATGATCCAAAATACAAATATCATAGTTTAAAAAGTTAGAATAAAATAATTATTAATATAGAATATTAAATTAATAATCTAGAATATTTGATTAACAAATGGAGACATTTAGAAATAGAGTATTGTTGTAAAATATATGACTCTAGAAAGATGTCGTATCTTAGGCTCTAAATTAGGAGTATAGTTAGAAGATTGTTAATATAGCATTTATTGTAAATGGACACTTGTTTATTTAATAAGTGATCCATAACTAGAGTTTGTTAGGACATTTAGCCTATATATAGCTCATTGCAAGAGTGTTGAGGTGTTCGGGTGTAAACTCTTGCAAATTATCATATGTAATTTATTTTCCTAATTAATAAAAGTGAGTGCCCGAGGACACTTCTGTCATTAGAATTTAGTAGACATACCTAGTCAAGGAGATCCCAACTATTTTTCCATTGATACTTTTCTCGGTTGGGCACAAATGAAAACATAAAAGAATCACTTTCATTTTCATGTCTGTAGAGAGCCTTCCTATTCTCCATATTTCGTGTCCTTTGCTCTCTCGTCCACCTACTTCCATCTAGATGTCGAGTGCAGCCCGCATGGAGGAGAAAAGGAGGAAGCCACTGGAGGCTATCTTCATTGAGGGTGCTAAGAGAAATGAAGAAAAGTCGAGGTCATGGGTTTGAATGAGCATAATCCATCGCAGTAGCCGGAACTTGTAGCATTGAAGAATTTGAGATGCACTGCATAGAAGCCAAAGAGGTCGCACCATATTCTCTGCTAGTTTCCATTCTTTGCATATGATCGCTTCTTTGGAGAGGAGTTTGTTGCGTAAAGGATTTTGCATATATGGTGAATCCAATTGTTGAAACTTATCTCAATGAAGCCAATAAATTGGATGGCTCGAATTTTGTCAATTGAAAATTCAAAATGCATACCTTGATGGAAGGTTATGGTGTATGGACGACTGTGAAAGGAGATGAAGGATGAACCGATGCATCTACAGGTGTGACAATGGAAGCAATCCAAGATTTGGATAAGCGGGAGAACAAAGCCAAGGTATTATTATGAATGTCTATGAAATATAATATAATTCCTCACATTAGAGATGCTAGGACTTATAAAGAAACCTAGAAAGCACTTAAAGATTTGTATGAGACTAATAATACAAATTGCATTATTGTTTTAAATAGTACATTGCTAAGTATTGAAATGGATATAAATGAGTTTGTTAGTACTTTTCTTGGGTGAATTAAAGACATGAAAGATAAATTGGGAGATATAGGAGAAAAATTTTCAAACACTGATCTTGTCACAAATTCCCTAAATGGAATTCTAGAGGACTATCAAATGTTTATAATAGGCCTTGCAGTGAGAGAGAAAGTTCCTACATTTGAGGAATTTACAGGTATATTTCTGCAAGAAGAAGAGAGGTGCATGAAATTGAAGCCAAATTTGAAGCCTCCGAATTCAAACTTAGCACTATGGACAAAGAAGAGATTCCCTAAAGGGAAACCATGAGAAGGAGGTAGAGGACAAAGTTCATTTCAGAGGAAGTCATTTCCATAGCCAAATCAAGGTATGCAATCTAATAGAAACAAACCTAAGTGTTTCTATTATGGTAGGATTGGGCATATTGCTAGAGAATGTTATAAGAAGAAAAATTATGAGACTGGACATAAACATAAGAAACATTCAGGACACTTTGCAGAAGAAAACCCAAATTTTGATTCAAAAGATCTCAGATTATTTGTGTTTAATGTTTCATTGTTTACTGAAATTGATGATGTTGACGCATGGTTTGTGGATTTTGAAGCCTTAATTCACATGACATGTAATAAGAATTGGTATATAAACTTTAAAGAAACACATAATGGTGCCCATATTTATATTGGATATGATCATTCCTATAAAATCAAGGGATATGGAGATATTCCAGTAACACTTCTGAATGGTACTGTCAGACACATTCGCAATGTTGTGTATGTCCCTGGGATAAAGAAAAACTTGATTTCTATGTCCACAATTACAGATCAGAATTTGAAGGTAGAATTCTTCAAGACACATTGTATAGTGAAGGACTTGCAAGTTCATTACAGAACTATTGCCTCCAGAGTCAGAGTTGGAGGTTTGTACAAACTTGATGTCACCAACAAGAATCATCAAGCATTGACTTCTGCAACTATGCCTACATAAACTCTTTGGCACCAAAGGTATGGTCACATTAATTATCATGATTTGTTGTTATTAAAAAAAAAATATGGTTGAAGGACTGCCTATGTTGAAGAATGAGTATGTTGCTTGTGAAGGTTGTGCATTAGGAAAGATGCACATAGATGAATTACCCTCTAATTCTAATAGGATAAAGAAAGATGTATTAGAACTTATACATACTGATGTTTGTGGACCAATGCAGACAAGGTCCTTAGGTGGTGCTTATTATTTTTATTTATTTATTGATGACTGCATAAGATACACATGGGTTTATTTCCTTAGGAAAAAGAGTGATGTTTTTGAATACTTCAAGGAATTTAAAAACATGGTGGAGAAGCAAACATGAAATTCCATAAAAATACTCTGCTCAGATCAAGGGGGAGAGTACAGATCAGGGAACTTCATCAAGTATTGCAAAGATCATGGAATAGTACAAGAATTTATAGAACCCCACACTCCATAGAAAAACGGAGTTGCAGAAAGGAAAAATAGAACTCTAGTGGAGTGTGCACGAAGTATGATGAAAGGTAAGAATATCTCAATTTTTTTTTGCGTTGAGGACATTAACACTGTTGTTTATTTAAAGAATAGAATTCCAACAAGGTGTCTTGATCATAAAACTCCTTTTGAAGCCTTGTATGATTCTAAACAAGCAGTTAATAATTTGAGGATATTTGGGTGTAAAGGCACATATTCCAAAGGAGAACAAGAAGAATCTTGATGCTAAATCTATCAAATTTATTTTTATGGGGTACTGTTAAGAATTTAAAGCATATAATTTGTTTGATCCATCTACTCACAAAGTGTTTGTGAGTAGAGATGTAATTTTCCATGAGCACACAAAAGGAAATAATGAAGACAATAGTCATGAAGGATGGCATGTACTTCTTGAAGTTGAAGCGGTCAAATAAGAGAAGCACCAACAAAAAAATACAGCTAGTGACATGGATACATCCAGCAGTGAAGAAGGATCTTCACAAAATGGATAAGAAGTCAACAACCAATTGAGAAGATCTTCATGACAGGTTCATCCACCTGAAAAGTATAAATATTATTCCCTTATGAGTAATATTTCAAATGTCATAGAATCCATGAGTTTTAATGAAGCTAATGAACATGAAGAGTGGAGAAAATCAATGGAGGAAGAATATGACTCTATAATGAAAAACAAAACTTGGGAATTGACTGAATTGCCTAAAGATAAAAGTCCCATAGGATGTAAATGGATATACAAACCTAAATTCAAAGAAGATGGTAGTATAGATAAATATAAAGCCAGATTGGTGGAAAAAGGGTATTCACAAAAGGAGGGCATTGATTATGCAGAAACATTTGCATCAGTAGCTAAATTAAATACTATAAGATTTTTAATTGCATTAGCTTCAAAGTACCATTGGAAGTTTCATCAATTAAATGTAAAATCTTATTTTCTGAATGGTAAGTTAAAGGAGGAGGTTTACCTTACTCAACAAGAGGGGTTTGTGAAAATTGGTCAAGAACATTTAGTGTGTAAATTAAAGAAAGCATTGTATGGACTGAAACAAGCACCTAGGTCATGGTATGAGAAGATAGATTCCTTCTTTATTCAACATGGTTTTATGAGGAGAAAAAGTGATCCAAATCTGTATACCAAGTTTGATGAAAAGGGGCATGTTGTATTGATTTCCTTATATGTTGATGATTTAATTATTACAGGAAATTCAGAAAAAATGATTAGTGGAATTAAGAAGCAGATGTCACAAGTATTTGAAATGAAATATCTTGGTGAGTTACATTATTGCCTAGGTCTTGAAGTTTGGAGAAATGTTGGTCAAACCTTTGCGTCTCAAGGTAAATATGTCAGAGAATTATTTAAGAAGCTTAAAATGGATCAGTGTAAAGTTCCTTATGTTCCAATGCAACAGAACATGAAACTTTATTTTGATGATGGTTAGAAGGAGGTGAATGGTACAATGTATATACAGATGGTGGGAAGCTTGAACTATCTCACTACAACCAGACCTGACATAGCATATTTTTTTAGTGTGTTAAGTCAGTTTATGGAAAAACATCTAGAAAACCATTGGAATGCAGTGAAAACAATACTCAGGTATCCCAAAGGCACAATTGATTATGGTATTAAATACACTGATTCATTTGATGTTGAGCTGACAGGTTATTCAGATTCAGACTGGGTTGGAAATCTAGATGATCAGAGATCTACTACAGGTTATGCCTTTGGCATTGGATCCGGGATTGTTTCATGGCGCAGTAAGAAGCAGCCTAATGTATCTTTGTCATCCACTGAGGCAGAATATAAAGAATTATGTGTAACAACTTGTGAAGTTGTTTGGTTGAGAAGACTACTTCAAGATGTTGGAGAAGAACAAAGGAAAGATACAATAATCAAATGTGATAACCAAAGCTCAATCAAGTTGGAAAATAATCCAGTTTACCATTCAAGGACAAAGCATGTTGATACTCAGTTTCATTTTGTTCGAGAAAAGATGTAGTCTAATGACATTACTTTAATGTATTGTAATACTAGTGAAAATGTTGTTGATGTTTTCACTAAGCCTCTTGGGAAGATAAAATTTGAGCTGTTTAGGGAGATGTTAGGTGTGGATGTCAATCCTTTCTCCATTAAAGGGGAGACTTAGAAATAATGGAGATTAGTTGTGATTTAATGTATTCCTCTAAACTGAATAATGGTTCCAACCGTCTAAACTGAATATCATCCTATATAATGTACTCCTCAATTAATTTAATGAAACACAGTGTGTGACTTTGCTTTGATGACCTCCAAGTGTTGCCTCGCCTGAGAGCAACCATTTTCTTTCTTTATTTCTATTTTCAAGTATAGGTGTCTATAATAATATTCTCCTTTTCCAATTAGTGTCTATGAACTTTTAAGGCTTTTCATGACCTTAAAACATTGGGCACACCATGTGTTCTACCCGACATAATAGAGACTTGAAAGAGGGACCCATATTGTTGTCTTACCCAATTGGTGTGTAGTCGGCCACTATAAGGGAGAAGCCCCAAATTATTGGATGGTTGTAAAACAATGTGTTCCTTAGTTCTTGTTTTCAGCGTTTCTGAAATTTGGAGGTTCTATTAG
>JZKD02S0456235.1:910397-930554 GCA_000966675.3 Picea glauca | reverse complement strand
GGGCCTTATTTAATAATATAGTGGACCTAGTCCACCTTACATTGAATGACCTCCACTATTATCACTATGGGCCCTCTAGGCCCCCCCACTACCTCTCTAGCTACCTTACAAAGAAACAAGATAACTCAGATTTGATTTTTATGAAAAAGAGAGTTGGCCGATTGATATCCAGGAGTCTGCGAAATCGAAAGCATGATATTTTTTAGCTCAATATCAATGATCAAGGTCAATGATCAATGCTCAAAAGACGAGATCAACAATTTCCTTGCACTAGAAGATCTGGATAATCAGTGTCTCGGGAATGAAACTACTACTAGTCAAGTCGAGCAATATGACTTTGTCTCTAGACTACCTCCATTTTTGAAAGGAAAAGAGGGATTTGTTGGCATTAACAATGACTTGAAACAAGCCACAGGAAGAGTCGAAGCATCCATTTCTAAGTGTTCTCAACCTAGGCCTGTTGTAGCACCGGTACATTGTGACAATTTCTTAGACTGGGTAGAAAACTATTACAGGGACATACCATACCTACAGGCACAATTAAAACATCTAGTTGCTCGCAATTCTTTGCTTGAACGAGAAAATCAAGAATTGAAGGCATGCATAGATCGGGCAATTAAAAGGCCCAATATATCCGGTAATATAATCATCAAACATGCAACCAACTTCAATGCCATCATTAATTCACAACTATCCGACCCTTCACTATCTAATTTCTAAAATGGTAAAAGTTGTTTTTGATTTTATTTCATTTTATTCTATTATGAAAATTGAATAGGAAGATTTAATTTTGATTTTATTTGTTAATATAATACTAGCTATAGAATCTCACGATTATGTAGCCAGTTTATTTCTGAATGCTAGTTGGCATTATTTTATGAATATCAATTTCATTTTGTTACCTACACGAAAATGATGATTATGGTGCTATTTACATGGAGAAACTATCTTGGATCATGCACTGTATAGTTTTGTAGTTTCTTTATTTTTCATAAGACTTTGTTATTATGTAATAAATTTTGACAAACCAACTCCTATAGGAATGGTTTTCTGTTGTACTATTTTTCTAAAACAATCTATTTTGGGGGGATTGCACTCTATCTTGCATGATAAGAGTTTGTTAATCCAAAACTAGTTTAAATAGTGATCATTGTTAGTAGTGAATATAAATTTTTGTTGGGATAATTTATGGACATGTGATTTTGAGAACTAATATGGAGAAGCTACTCACCATTGGCTTTATACATGTGTGATGCTTACCCCATTATGTTCTTTCATTGCCTCGATCTTATGAAATATTATTATGTTTGATGCAACTTTAGTCTAGTTATCATATGGTGTTTCATATTATTAAGTATTTTGATGTTGTTTATAATTTGTTATTCCATTTTTACATCTGTGATTAATCTATCATTTGATTACTATTGATTTATTCAGGATACTAAATGATAAGATAATATTAATGCTTTGAATTGAGTTTCCTTTCATTCTAAGTGTTGATTATCATAAGATCACCAGATCTTTACATTTATCATTATGTTGCTATATTCTCACTTCAACACACCTTTGAATTTATTCTCGTAGTATTAGAACTATTCTATCACATTTTTCCCTCACATGCAGGACTGTTAGGAGCTCGAATTACATAGGAAGATAAACTAAGTTGATCGATTAATTATAGGTTAGTTTTTTTGTTATTTACTTAAATTATTTATTAATGGAATAATATAGCATGAATTAGCTTTGACTATTTATGTATTCTTATTTCATTCATATTTTCTTAGTATTCATTAGTTTTAGATCTTTAAATATTCAAAAAGAAAAAAAAATGTATGTTCTTTCTTTATCTCTTTATAAACACTTTTAAGAACATCCATTTCACAATATGACAAGTAAATCTTGCAAGTTGTATATAGATGGTATATAATCATATGCACATATTCTTGTTTTTATTTGAACACTTGTAATTAGTAAATTTATACTCTTAGCATCATAGCTTTTAGATTATCTTCTTTTCTTTTATTATTTTTAGGGCTTTAGTTGGCCAACAGAGCCATTAAACTCGTCGAGGTATTTCAACACAAACAACTTGAGTTATTTAGACAACCTCGGTCCAGCTTTGACCTTCCTGTTGCCGGTGTTTCACATATGCTTGTCAACAAATGGCACTATAAGGAGGGCCTGAAATTAATTGATGTCACGTTTCTCTAACACAAACGTTACACTTGAAACAACAACTACCTCAAATGATAAACCTGATATTCTTGTCGAACCAGTGACACCACTCCCTCAAGGGATTGACGTCGAAGAAATTATCTGCCAGTCACTCATAAGAACCCATAGTGCCTTGTCCCATATTAGACAGCCTGGTAGGCAACTTAACCAACCCCTTGACTTTACAAACCTTCAAGAATAACTTCAAGGAACTAGTCTGCCCAAAAACCCTTTAGGTGGTAATACTACCAATCCTACTGAAACACCTATCCTTGGTGCCAAAGGATCTGGTATTCCACTGCCTCCACCTAGCTATTCTCCATTCTCTTCAAGAGGAGAGTCTTTGGATGAAGGAATTTATTCATTAGAACCATCTTAGCCTTCGACACCACCAACTCCAATGGAAAATAAAAAATAATCCTTCCAAACCCTGGCTCGATAAAGATGTTTTGGCCATACCTGGACCCTAACACCCATTACCTAAACATCCAGAAAAATGGTTGCCCAAATTTGATCCAGATTCAAAGAAATAAACTGAGGATCACATGAAGAAATTTATGCTAGCCATTAGACTCCAGAATGTGGAACACGAATATGTAGTGTGCAAATTATTTCCTTATACTTTTGTGGGAAATGCTTCAACTTGGTATTTCGCTCAATAGCCCCAGACCATTGTCTCTTGGGACAAGTTCAAAACTTGTTTTCTAGAAATATTTGGAGATGATAAATCTTTGGAAGTATTGGTTATGGAACTCTCTAGCTTAAAAGTGAACCCTAACGAAAAATTGAAGTACTTTAACCAAAGGTTTCTGACGTTAAAGAATAAAATCCCTATATATTTGATGCTTCTAGAAAGCTTAATTGTTGCATATTATGCTAAAGCCTTGCACAATAACATAGCCATTTGGGTTAAAAGGTCCAAAAAGAACACGTTGTTAGAATCCTTTGAGGAGGAAAGTAAAATTGAGAAAAATATATTGAGCTTAAAATATAATCTTATTAGTGAAGTTGAGACAGTTTCGTCTTCTAAGAAGAAGATAGAAATCCTCACTAGGCCTCTCTGTTGATTAAGGTTTGTTGTCATTGATGTCAACCCTTAAAGAAATCCTTGTAGAACAAAGGTTGGGTAAAGGACCCAAGATTGTTTGATCTAAATATGACTCGTTATTGTCTTGTCATGGTTGATAATAAGTAGAAATGGATGAACTCCAAAGTGGTCCCCTTATGGTGAAAGCCCTCACGGGAAGATGCTTTACAGATTGAGTTATCCTATAAATATGGTTAGAGAACCCATGATTATTAGTGAAATAATGAGATGAATGCTAGTGAAATTTTCATTGAAACTATCCTAGATGGATAGTACTTTTCATTCCATTTTCAGTGGTATGTGGAACGCCACATAACTCCTCACAGTTAGAGAGTTATGGCCATGAGAAGTTGGAGAACCTAGGTTTGGCTAATGGACCCAAGTTTGTTTAATGGATAATGGTATGAGTTTTGATATATTTTAAGGTAATACTATTCTATATGGATAATACATTTTATTCTATTTCTGGTGGTATGTGGAACATCACATAACTCCTCACGGTTTGAGAGTTATGGCCTTACGAATTTGGAGGACCCTCATATGTCATCTAGAAGCCCAAAAAGGTCAAAGTAGTCAAAGTGGTTTAAGAGATTTTAAAAAGTAAATAATAAAGTGAATTTATTAGTGTACTATAATTCAAATTAAATATAAAATAAATTAATTCAATAATAAATTTAATGGAGAAATTAGAAGTGGGTTAACCCTAAAATAAGGAAAGTGGGCAAAGTGACCTAGAATATGTTTTTAAGGAAGCTACTTGGAGATTATAAATAAGAGGCAAGGCTCTCTCATTTAATACACACTTGAGCATATTGAATACCTATAGGTGTCTAAGGTAACCAAAGGATATCCAAGCCAAATTTCTGAGGAAAGTGAAGAAAATAAGTTGGGATTCAAGGAAGGATAAATTCTTTTGATGATGTTTTCTAAGGTATGTTTTGTTTTTAGGTCATCTCACCATTTTCATAATAATTTTTTTTCTAGAATGATTAAGACCGTGAAATTTCTATGCTATTGAGGAAACATATCCAATCATCTGTGGTAAAAAAATAATCTTTTGGGTCGTTGTATTTTTGAAGTTACACTTCGTGGAAAATAGGGTTTGTGGCTAGTCCTGAAACTAGTGAAAAATAGGTGTTTCGAGTAACAATGTCATAGCTTCTTCATAACAGATCCAAATTCAGTAAGAATTTTTTTTTTGGTTAGAGTAATATTCGTAGTATGTTGTGTAATAGTTTCAGTTCAATTCAACAAACATTCCATGCATGGCATGCTCTACAAGGCCGGTCTCTAGAAGAAGCCAGAATTCAACAAGGAGTGCCATTTTTTCCATAACTCCTTTTCTAAGAGGTTCCAAGTAGTGAAACCTGGAGGAATTGCATTAAACACACTGAACAACATTGTGTATCATTTTTAGATATTTATTCATTACAAGTATGTGATCATATACACCAGGTCTATTACAGAGTTACAAATAATATTTGAATGATGAAATTGATGAGGGTTTTTGGTTGAGGTACAAGTTGGGTACATGGTTAAGATAAGTAGTTGATGAGTTGGCACATAAATAAGGTGTATAGTTGACGATGTTGGTACATATTGATGAGTCATAGATGATGAGTACTTGACACATTATTGGTACATACTTGGTGCATGGTTGGTTGCACTTGTTTATGATACACGTTGATTACATATTGTTTGGTACAGGTTCATGCATGGTTGATGCACTTTTTTATGGTACAGGTTCATGCATGGTTCATGCATGGTTCATTTTTATTGGCACATGTTTACAACAGTATATCTCATAGTGATAGTGTGATAGTGGTTCCATCATTCTACTTCTACTTTAGGGCGGTTGGATGGAGAAAGAACAGGTGGTTATAGCCACCTTCCAGTTGTAGCTGGAGAACATAGGGGGTTGTAGCCTCCTTCTGGTTGTAGCCAGAGAATTGGGGAGTTGGAGCTTCCCTTAGGTTGTAGTCTGAGAAACCAGGGGGTTGGAGCCTCCTTCCATTTGCAACTGGAAAACAAAGGAAATTGGTGCTTCCAATGAATGTAATTCTTCAAGACATATAAGATAAATAATTATCGGGTTTTCTCCCGACTTGGGTTTCCACATAAAACACTGGTGTACTATGTATGTGTGTGATTGTTCATTTCTTATTGCTCATTATTGGATAATAATTCTACATTGATATAACACTCAGAATATTTGGAGAAAAATGATTATAATTATGCTATTACTGATTCACCCCCCCTATCAGTAATCCAACAATTGGTTTCAAAGAAGGTTCCTTCATAAATCAATTTAACCATTGAAAGGTATTTCATGGAGAGTACCAACTCATATAAAAAATGTAATACCACACTTTGATGGACATAAGTATGCTTTTTGGAGCATAAGGATGAAGACATATATACAAGCATAGGGGTTTGAAATTTGGCAATCAATTGTAGATGGATACACAGTACCATCAGTTCCACCAACAAATGAAAAAGAAGTGAAACTTGGTCAGAATAATTCCAAAGCTACAAATGAACTTTTGAATGGTCTTAGTGAAACAATAATCACCAAAGTTGAAAATTGTAAATCTGCCAAAGAGATTTGGGACAAGCTTTAGAATATTTATGAAGGAGATACAAAATTCAAAGCAGCAAAACTTCAAACTTACAGAGGTCAGTTTGAACAACTAAAAATGAAGGAAGATGAGAATATTTCATCCTACTTCATAAGAGTTGATGAAACAGTGAATGCAATCATAGGATTGGGAGAAGAAATTGAAGAATCCGTAATTGTTCAAAAGGTACTAAGATCTCTTCCTATGAGATTCAACCCTAAGATATCAACACTAGAATAAATATTAGATCTGAACTCAATAATCATGGACGAAATGCATGGAATCTTAACAACATATGAAATGAGAACTGAACAGGAAAATCCAGATATAAAAGAAGCATCCTTCAAAGCATCCAAAAGATCAAAGAAAAAGAAAAAGGAACAAGAAGAATATAGCAGAAGCAACGATGTCTCAAAAGATGATGAAGAAGTGGCCAACTTCGTCAAAATACTGAACAAGGGAACCAATGGTAGGTATATAGGTGAGCTTCCTTTAATTTGTTTTAATTGTGATGGTATTGGTCATTTTGCTAACAAATGTCCTCATAAGAAAAAGATAAATGATGAAGGTTACTCAAAAGGCAAACACACATATAAAAAGAAAATAACTACAAAGAAAGATTTCAAGAAAATCTTATGCATCAAAGAAGACATCTCATCATCATATGAAGATGAAATTAGTGACAGTGAGATAGGAAGAGTTCTATTCATGGCAGTAAAATATTCTGACAAAGAAAAATCCGAAGGATATGAAGAAGTCAAAGACGAAATTAAAGAGGTTGAAGTTGACTATCGAGAAGAATTAATGTGTTCTATAGAAGTTATCAGAAGAGAAAAGAATAAAAACAAGAAACTACAAGAAGAACTAGACAAGAAAAAGGACACTCGAGAACTAGAACAAATGATCACAAGATTGAAGGTTCAAATAGAAGAATATAAAAGAATTGAAGAAACACTCAAAGAACAACTAGAAGAAAAGGACAAGATCAATGGAAACTTGGAAGAAGATATTGTGACACTAAGAAAGGATATTCAAAAGAAAAATATGCAGAATAGCTCAAAAGTTCTAGATGATATTATCAGCAATAAAAAATATCATCTTGACAAGTCTGGACTTGGATACAATTAGATAGAAAAGGGATCAAGCTCCAAAACAACAGATCAAGAAACAAATCCAAAAAACTATGCAAAAACAATAAAAGGGGATAGGAAGATGTACAAGGAAGATTACAAGGATAGTCCTCCATTGAGAAGATTCATATTTCAGAATCAACAATAGACAGATAGGCCTCAAGAATAAGAATGATTCCTAAGAGCACCTTCTTTCAGAAGATCTTCAACTCCCAAGTATCAAACTATATTTTTTGGTTTATGTTATGCATGTAATAATTTTGGACATAAAGATGTAAATTACAGAACTAACAATAGGAACAATAAAAACTTCCAGAGTCATACACAAAGGGGTTACTCAAGAAGACCTAGTGAAACACAAAGAAGAAGTTACAACAGGTTTGAATCTTTGAGAAATGAAGTGGAATGTTACAAATGTAACAATTTTTGACACATGGCCAAAAATTGTAGAATGACATTCCCTCCTAAAGAACCTCAACAGAATAACAACAGTCACAGACAAGAACCTCAGAAAATGACATGGATAAGAAAGCAAGATCAATATAGCAATGAAGAATGCATAGTCGCTCTACAGGCTAAGAAGAAGAAACACGGTTTGTATGTTGAAAGTGGGTGTTCAAAACACATGACAGGTGATAGAGACAAATTTCTTACATTGCAAAAGGAAAGAAATGGAGCAGTCTCCTTCGAAAATTATAATTCAACCAAAATCATTGGAGAAGGCATAGTCTGAATTGGGAACAAGAATAAAAAGGCACAAAATGTTCTATTAGTAGAAGATATGAAACATAATCTTCTAAGTGTGAGTCAAATGTGTGACCAAAGTCATAAAGTTACTTTCGATTCAAAAAAGTGTGAGATAAGAAGAGAAGGTTCAGGGAAATTGGTCGGTACAGCTGCAAGAAATTCAAACAACATATATGTGTTAAGTGAAATTGGAAATGGAAAGTGTTGTCTAGGAAAGGAAGATTAGAATTGGCTATGGAACAAAAGAATGGGTCACATGCATTTTGATAACCTTGTCAAAGTCAACAAAAGAGAAGTAGTCAAAGAAATTCTCCAAGTCACGAAACCAACCAACACTTTATGAAAACATTGTCAACAAGTAAATCAAACAAAGACCAAGTTCAAATCAAAGGAATATTCAACAACAAGACCACTGGAAATTGTGCATATTGATCTAGTTGGAACAACTAAGAAAAAGGTATTAAAAGGTGAGAGAGACTTTATTTTATTAGTTGATGATTATACAAGAATGACTATAGTTTGCTTTCTCAAGAACACGTCAGAAGCTTTTGAAAAAAATAATATCTACAAGGAAATGGTTGAAAATGAGATGGATTCAAGAATCAAATGCTTGAGATCTGATAATGGAGGAGAGTTCACTTCAAAGGAATTTATGGACTACTTTCGCAGTCATGGAATAAAAAGGCAATACTTCGTTGCTAGGACACCTCAACAGAATGGAGTTGTTGAAAGAAAGAACAGGACAATACATGAAATGGCTCAAACAATGCTAATGGATTCCAAATTAACATATATATTTTGGACATGGGTAGTGCATACAACAGTTCAAATTCAAAACATAGTAATTCTCAGAAACAACACTGATAAAACTCCCTATGACGTATGGAAAGGAAGACCAGCAAATGTGAAACACTTCAGAGTTTTTTGAAGCAAATGCTACATCAAAAGAGAAGATGGTAGAATGGGAAAGTTTGACTCTCGTGTGGACAAATGAGTACTTGTTGGTTACTGAAGTACAAGGAAATAATACAATTGTTACAATATAAGATTGAACAAATTTGTAGAAAGAATCAACGTAACAATTGATGAAACAGACAGACCAGAATCAAAGGAAGAAGAAAACAAATCAATGGAACAACTTTTCGAAGAAGAAGATGAAGTAGAAGAGGAATATGAAGAGAATCCGACAAAAATAGATGAGAAAGTTCAACAAGTATCTCTGTTGGTCACTATAATTGCTTAATTGAATTTAAACAATCAAGTGATACATAAATTATCAACCTAGGGAAGTATTTTATTTCAAAGATAGCCATGCACTGTATATGCTCAATTCCAAAAGCAACTTAGTGTTGCAGTAAAGAAATTCATACTATTTATACTTGCTTGAATGAACTAAAGCTCTTAATTAAATCACAGGAAAGTAATCCCGCTATTGCAATTCTTTAAAGTTCAATATAAGAATCCTAGATTACATTAAAATAATACTGCAATGGGAAAGAACAACTATTCTACAATCAGAGAACAAGACCCTTACTCTCAAACAGAGACTCAGTACTAACACTCTTTCATGAAAACAGTAATGTAGAAAACAATTAACTCTATCTAACAGAGAACAAAGCCACCTAGTTCCTTTCTTTCTAAGCAGGAGCCTTGAGCCTTATTTCTATTTTAGCACACTTGTGAGGTTGAGGTTTACAGAGAACAGGGCAGTCTTGATCCCTTCCTTTCTAAGCAGGAATCCCTAACCCAGTTTCTGACTAGCATCAATAAAAGTCTACAGAGAACAGGGTGTTTTTGGTTTCTTTCCTTTCTGAGAAGGAACCCTTAACCCAATCCCTAGCTAACACACTTGTAGAGGTAAATGAAATCTACAGGAGACAAGGTGTTGTGATTCCTTCCTGTCTGAGCAGGAACCCTTTAACCAAATCTCTGGCTAGCACACTTGTAGCAGTAAATGGAATCTACAGAAGACAAGGTGTTGTGATTCCTTCCTGTCTGAGCAGGAACCCTTTAACCAAATCTCTGGCTAGCACACTTGTAGTAGTAAATGAAATCTACAGAAGACAAGTTGTTGTGATTCCTTCCTGTCTGAGCAAGAACCCTTTAACCAAATCTCTGGCTAGCACACTTGCAGCAGTAAATAAAATCTACAGAGGGTATGATATTCCGATCCCTTTCTGTCTGAGAAGGAACCTTTAACCAAATCTCTGCTAGCCTCATAAAATCATCACACGAGATTGCTAATAAAAAGAATTATGAATTCCATTCAATTAAACTAAGACAGAGTCAGTAGTGTTTCAGCAAAGCGGAATCCATTAAAAACAATGTTTCAGCAAACGACAGTTAAACAAAGCATGAACAGAAATTGTACTAACACACTCTAACTAATTGGTGAATCTTGTGAAGAAGGTGGGCCCTCCCTTCTCACAAGATTCCCCTGAACGAAAAGCTAGAGAAGGGTACTCAAAGCAGTCTTATATTCATCTGTCGAAATATCACAATACAAATTGAAGGAATAGAATATGTCCTGCTTCTCTGGAGTTGCTTTAGTACATCAAAACTTGGATATCTCGAATGGTGATTTCCTCTGATTTAAAGAGGAAATCCCTTCTATACAATCGTTACAATGCATATCTGAATCCTATCCTAAATCGGATCTTCTTTCTAAATCAGCATAGGATGTCCTATTCTCACGCAACTGAATGATATTACAGGAATTGAACGAGGTATTGTTGTTACGGCTGGTGTAACAGCTTCTTCTCATCGTTGTTGATGTTGTTTCAGCATCGCAATTCACGGGCTGTTTCAGCCACGTGAATTGTACTCTTGACTGTGTCGGCCTTGACCGCTAACTGTAACGGCTTGTGTTTCAGCATCGTTGGTTCTGGCGGTCTCCTCTGTGTTTCAGCATCTGCAGCTCTAAACTTTGTATCAGCTCTGTGTCTCAGCCTCTGCGACTCCAGACTGTATGACAGTTCTGTGTTGCAGCACCAGGGGCCTCGGACTGTGTTTCAGCAACAGGGACCTCGAACTGTGTTTCAGTAACAGGGGCTTCGGTCTGTGTAACAGCTCTGCGTTTCAACATCTGCGTCCTGGACTGTGTTTCAGCAGCAGGGACTTTAGACTGTGTAATGGCTCCGTGTTTCAGCATCTGCGTCCTGGACTGTGTTTCAGCAACAGTCTTTGAATGCTAGTCTACAGTCTAATCAATGGTTAAGTACAAAAGTGATGTAAAATATTATGCAAAACAGATTAAGCATATAGTAATGAGAAAGGACGTTGTATACCTTGGAATGATCAGATGAAGTGATAGTATGATTCTAAATACCGGTGATCAAAGGTATAATAATGGAAAAAAGTATTGGCAAAAAAAGGTACATTGTGTGGTCCTAACAATCTCCAAAGATACCTAGCACACGAGTACAAAAGAATCATCCTTCAGATCATATTATTGGAAATAAAGATGTAGGAGTTGAGACTAGAAGAAAAATCCATTTACTAGAACAAACACACCTAGCACTCTTACCTACAATTGAACCAAACTGTTTTGAAGAAGCCAACAAGGATGAATTTTGGAATAAGGCCATGAATGAAGAATTGGATCAAATAGAGAAAAATGGCACTTGGTTACTAGTTCCAAGACCAAAGAATAAGAATGTGATTGGCACAAAATGGGTTTTCAGGAATAAATTAAATGAATATGGACAAGTTACAAGGAACAAAGTTATATTGGTATGTAAAGGATATGCACAGATTGAAGGAATCGACTTTGAAGAGACATTTTCCCCAGTTGCCATATTGGAAGAAATCTGGTTGCTTTTAGCCTATGCATGCTCCAAAAATGTTAAAGTATATCAGATGAACGTAAAATCATCTTTTATGAATGGGGAACTTGAAGAAGTCTACATTGAACAACTAGAAGGATTTTAGTTGCCAGAGAACGCAGATTATGTGTGTAAGTTAAATAATGCCTTATATGGTATAAAACAGGCTCCCAGAGCATGGTACTCTAGACTAAATTAGTATCTTTATCTACAGCTGAGGCATATATTGCAACAACATCATGTTGTACACAGGTTCTTTGGATGAAAAAAACTCTGACAGATATACATGTTGAGTATGATGATCCCATTCCAATCTATTATGATAATACAAGCATCATCAATATGTCGAAGAACCCAGTGATGCACTACAAGACGAAGCACATTCCAATAAAGTATCACTTTCTATGGGAATAGGCCGCAGAGCACAAAACAACAAGTGCCAGACATATTCACAAAACCACTTCCATGGGAATCCTTTGAATATCTTCGCCAGAGACTTGGATTTATTTCTACTCCAAAATGAATGATTTTTGAATGCTTATCTTATATGTCTTAGATTTACACAAGGAAACACCATAATAGGACAGCTCAATCACGAGGAGCAACCATGGATGGAAAGATACATTTTCCATTGATGACAAAGGGGGAGCGATTTATCAAATGCAGAGGATAGAGGTAGAGGACAGAGGCATGGTTCCAGAGGGACCATGTGTGATATGATTTCAGTATTGCATCAGAGTGTTTCCATCAATGCCAAAGGGGGAGATTGTTGATTAAGGTTGGTTTTCATTGATGTCAACCCTTGAAGAAATCCTCATAGCACAAAGTTTGGGTAATGGACCCAAGATTATTTGATGTACATATGACTTGTTATTTTCTTTTCATGTTTGATAATAAGTAGAAATGGATGAACTCCAAAGTGGTCCCCTTATGGTGAAATCCCTCATGGGAAGACACTTTGCAGATTGAGTTATCTTAGAAGTATGGTTAGAGAAACCATGCTTATTTGTGAAATAATGAGATGAATGCCAGTGAATTTGTCAGTGAAACTGTCCTATATGGATAGTTCTTGTCATGACATTTCTGGTGGTATGTGGAACGTCACATAACTCTCACAGTTAGAAAGTTATGGCCATGAGAAGTTGGAGAACCCAGGTTTGGGTAATGGACCCAAGTTTGTTTGATGGATAACGATATGAGTTTTGATATATTTTCAGGTAATAATATTCTATATGGATAGTACATGTCATTCTATTTCTGGTGGTATGTAGAACATCACATAACTCCTCAAGGTTTGAGAGTTATGGCCTTACGAAGTAGGAGGACCCTCATATGTCATCTAGAAGCCCCAAAAGGTCAAAGTAGTCAAAGTGGTTTAAGATATTTTAAAAGGTAAATAATAAAGTGAAGTGATGAGTGTACTATAATTCAAAGTGAATAAAAAATAAATTAATTTAATAATAAATTTAATGGACTAACTAGAAGTGGGTTAACCCTAAAATAAGGAAAGTGGGCAAAGTGACCTAGAAGATGTTTTTAAGGAAGCTACCTGGAGAGTATAAATAAGAGGCAAGGCTCTCTCATTTAAGAAACACTTGAGAATATTGAATACCTATAGGTTTATGAGGTAACCAAAGGATATCTAAGCCTAATTTCGAGGAAAGTAAAGAAAATAAGGTCGAAATTCAAGGAAAGACAAATTTTTTTGATGATGCTTTCTAATGTATGTTTTTTTCAGGCCATCTCACCATTTTCGCAATAACGTTTTTTCTAGAATGATTCAGACCGTGAAATTTCTATTCCATTGAGGAAACATATCCAGGTATCTGTGGTAAAAAAATCCTCTTTTGGGTCTTTGTATTTTTGGAGTTACACTTTGTGGAAAATTGGGTTTGTGGCTAGTCCTCAAAACTAGTCAAAAACAGGTGTTTTGGGTAAAAATGTCATAACTTCTTCATAAAAGATACAAATTTAGTAAGACCAAATGTATTGGTTAGAGTATTATCTGTAGTATTGTTTATAACCATTTCAGATCAATTCAACAAATATTTTTTGTGGGGCACGCTATACAAGGTTGCTCTCTAGAATAATCAAGAATTCAAGAAGGTGTGTCATTTTTTCCATAACTCCTTTTCTGAGAGGTTACAAGTAGTGACACCTGGAGGAATTGCATAAAACAAACTGAAGAAAATTGTGTATCATTTTCATATCTTTATTCATTATAGGTATGTGATCATATACACCAGGTCTATTACAGAGTTACAAATAATATTTGGATGATGAAATTGATGAGGGATTTTGGTTGAGGTACAAGTTGGGTACATGGTTGAGAAACGTAGTTGATGAGTTGGCACATACATAAGGTGTATAGTTGATGATGTTGGTACATATTGATGATTAATTGACACGTGATTAGTACATACTTGGTACATGGTTGGTTTCACTTGTTTATGGTACAAGTTGATTACAGATTGTTTGGTACAGGTTGGTGCATGGTTGATGCACTTGTTTATGGTACAGATTGATTAAAGGTTGAGGTACAGGTTGATGCATGGTTGATGCATGGTTCAAGTTTATTGGTACATATTTACAATGGTATATCTCACAGTGATAGTGTGACAGTGATTCCATCATTCTACTTCTACTTCAGGGAGGTTGGATGAGGGAAGGATAGGTGGTTGTAGCCACCTTCTGGTTGTAGGCAGAGAACATAGGGGGTTGTAGCCTCCTTCTGGTTGTAGCCAGAGAATTGGGAAGTTGGAGCTTCCCTCAGGTTGTAGCCTGAGAAACTAGGGGCTTGGAGCCTCCTTCCATTTGCAGTTTGAAAACAAAGGAATTTGGTGCTTCCAATGAATGTAATTATTCAATACATATAAGATAAAGCATTCTATGGTTTTCTCTCGATTTGGGTTTTCACGTAAAACACTGGTGTAATGTGTATGTGTGTGATTGTTCATTTCTTATTTCTCATTATTGGATAATAATTCTACATTGATATAACACTTGGATTATTTGGAGAAAAAGGATTATAGTTACACTATTACTGATTCACCCCCCTCTCAGTAATCCAACACTCCTCAACCTAAAAATTAACAGGAAGCACTAGACCTGGAGAGCTTGCAAAAAGCTTTCCAGAAATTATCCAATCAAGTCATTGACTTGAAAATACTGGTCGAGGAGAAATCTACAAGTAAAGGGAGTTTAAAACCTCTTTTTAGACAACCTTTCCCTCCAAACCAGCCAAACCCGACCATAGAAGGTCTCAATTTCAAAAAATTGCAGTATGCTTTGCAAACAATATTAGAAGCGCATGATAATTATGTTTCTATTCCTCCTGAAACTTCTGATGATACAGTTGAGGAAGAGGTACCAGAAGAGGAAGACTCATCTCTTTCTATTTTAGGGCACTTTTTAGAAAATATTTTCCAAACAAATTTTGAAACTGTCCACCTCTACAACACCAAGAGTAAAACACAAAACAAGCCCCCACTAGAATCAAGTAAAAATGTGTTTCCAAAACAAACAAAGAAAAATGAAACAAGGTAAAATTTAGCTTCCCCCAGTTTTAGAGCATGATTTAATTGAAGATCTACAAAAATTAAGGGAAAATATTTCTTTTTTGAACTGCTGAAATTTGCTCTTATTTTGTAGAAAATGCTTCAAAGAATCGTTGAAAACAACAAAAAGAATGATGTTAGCAACAAAAAACCAACAGAAATTGACTTGAACACAACTAAAAATTTCCCAACTAAAAAGACATTTGAACATCAAGATAAAAGGGTCTTAGCAGAAAAAACTTAGCAAACCTAGATAAAATTGTTTTAGGGACAACAATAAACAATCAACAAAATTATGTTGTTTCCACACAAAAAAATGTCCCCCCTTTTTTATTAACTTTTGAAATTTTTAATAGGAATGTACATAATTGTATGGTTGACTCTAGTGCATCATCAAATATGATGCCTCTGTCTGTATGCCAGAAAATTAATGCAGAAGTAAAACCTTTTGATCTTAAAATCATTCAGCTAAATCGAACGAATGTTAAGGTGATCAATGAGCTTAAGAATGTGTTGATCAAATTATCATCCACTGCTAAAGTTCATCAGATAATTGATATTATTGTTGTTGATATTCCTTAATTTTATGGTCTGTTTTTAAGCAAAGATTGGTTAGAATAGCTGCACAATTATTTTTCTACAGATTGGTCTCACTTATGGCTACCAGAAAATGGATATCCCAAAAAAATCAGAATAAACAGAGAACATTATCTTAAGCATACCATGACAGATATGAACAATCCAAATGAGCCTTTCATTACCTCCACAAATTCGATTGAAACATGGGGAATGAATACCGTTTTTCGTAATTTCATGACCGAAATTTCCTCTGTTATTGATCCAGGACAACAAACTGAAGTTATAGCCTATACTCAAGTACCAAATTTTCCAAATATGCCAAGTACTGCTAATGACGTATAGATCTGGCCCCTATATTTTGATGAATCCAAATCCCGAGAAGGAGTAGGTGTTGGCTGTGTGCTCATCGATCCTACAGGTAATAAAACATTTATTGCTTGTCTATTAGAGTTTGAATGAACTAACAACATAGTAGAGTATGAAGCACTTCTGCAGGGACTTAGGAAAGCACTGGACATGGATGCGAAAACTTTGATAGTATTCAATGATTAATAAATCGTGGTCAAACATGTAAGAAATGCAATACACTATTTATCTCCGCATATGAAGAGTTATCAAGCCGAGGTATGAAATTTAATGCATAAATTTTTAGCATTTAATATCAATTCTATTCCTAGGATGAGTAATTCAGAAGCTGATCTACTAGCCAATGTTGCTTCTAAATTATTTCCCGTTGAAGGTCTTTCTTTTAATGAATTTTCGATCGAATTGTTATTTAGGTTGTCGATTCCAGATAACATCATGAATTGGCGAGTATTCTATGATGATCAATAGATCAATAACTTTCTGCATATGGATGACACCTTCCAATATGCAGTTATTGATGAAGGCACTCATGACAAGAATCTCCGAGACTTCATGGTAATATCTGATCCCCGATCTCCTGAATCAACATCCGAGCTGGTAAAATCTATCCCCAGATCTGTTGTGAGATTAGAGAAATTTTATGACTTTCATGAAAATTTTAGAGGGGTATTTGATTGTAAAACTAACAGTTCCTCTTTGATCTATGAAACTGTTAATTTAGGAATACGAGATAATCCTCAAAATATTAATTTGGGAAAGGGATGTTCTGAGCAAGAAAGATTATCTTTCATGAAATTATTTAAAGAATTTAAAGATGTATGTGCTTGGATGTACGATGACTTGAAAACTTTCGATCCAGACATCATATAGAATGTAATCCCTATGAAACCCTAGACTTAGCCTTTTCAACAAAAATTGAGGAAAATGCATCCTAAATTGAAACCCACTGTTAAAAAGGAACTAAACGAATTACTAACTACAAAGATAATTTTTCTGGTCAGGCATACTCAGTGGGTGTCTAACTTATTCCCTGTAAGGAAGAAAAGTGGTGAAATTCGACTTTGTGTCGATTTTCAAAACCTAAATTGAGCGTCTAATAAAGACAACTACCCTGTTCCTCCAATGGAACAAATTCTACAACAGGTGTTTGGTTCTGAAAGACTATCTTTGCTAGATGGTTTTTCAGGATACATTCATATCCCTATGTATCCTTCAGACCATCTTAAAACCACCTTTTGTACCCCATGGGGCACTTACGCCTACAGGAAAATGCCTTTTGGACTGCTAAATGCCGGCGCCACTTTCCATAGAGCAATGCATATTTCTTTCCTTTGCCTCATTAACTAGTCAGTTGTGATCTATCTTGATGATGTCACTGTATTTTCTAAAAACAAGAAAGATCACCTGGCTCACCTTAGGGTTGTCTTCGAACGATGTCGCAATTTTGGCATATCACCGAATCCTAAGAAATCGGTATTTGCGATAGAGAAAGGAAAACTTCTTGGGTTCATAGTATCTAAGGATGGAATTATTATTGATCCCGAAAGAAACCAATCCATTCCTAAACTTCCCCCTCCTTCTTCCAAAAAGGCCATGCAATCCTTTTTGGGCAAGATTAATTTTGTGAGAAGATTTGTTCCGAGTTTCTTGGAAATGGTTCAACCTCTACAAAATATAATTAAAAAGGATGTTTTGTATCGATGGGGACCACAAGAAAGTCAATATTTTGATTCAATTAGAAAATCAATAATAGAATCCCCTTCCCTGATGAGTCTCGATTTTTCTCAGGATTTCACTCTTTACATTTTCGCATCTGACAGATCCTATGCTATTGTGCTTACACAAAAAAATGATTAAATCAATGAGATACCCATTTCCTTCATGAGATTTTCTTTTAAAGGAGCAGAAATTAATTACCTAGCAGTAGATCAACATGCATATGCTATTTTTAAATAAATGAAACACTTCTGGTCTTACCTGTTGAAATCCAGAACCAAAGTGATTGTTCCCTACCTCGCTGTAAGAAACTTGTTAGTACAAAAAGAGCTGGGTGAGAAAAGGGAAAATTGGATGACATCACTACATGAATATGAAATTGAAATAACTCCTACCCAAATTGTTAGAGGTCAAGGCCTATGTAAACTAGTGGTTGATTTAGTTGAGGAACAAGAAAGTCAAATAAACACATCAATTGTAAATCAGCATGACGAAAAAGAGATCAGTTGTGGACAAGTTACACCCAATTATTGGTATGAGAACATTAGATTCTATTTAATGCATGGATATGCTCCCCACAATATTGATACCAAAAAAAGAAGAACAATTAGGCTTAAATATGCATCTTTCTAGTTAATCAATGATATTTATTTGGAAAGAGCTTTGATGGTGTTTTTCTGCATTGTTTCGAAAAGGAGGAGTCCGAAAAAATGTTGATTGAACTTCATGCCGGTGATGTTAGAGGTCATTTTGGTGGAGATACCACTTCCCACAAAGTGATAAGGGTTGGATACTATTGGCCTACCCTGTTTAAAGATTCCCATAAGATGGCCCACAAATATGTAATCTTCCAAAAGGCTGCAATACGGGTGAAAAAGGAGACTTTTCCTTTGCAACCTGTTATTGTAGATGCACCTTTTCAGCAATGGGGCCTAGACATAATTGGGCTGATCAATCCCCCTTATTTTCAAAAGCATAAGTACATCCTCACAACAACATACTATTTTACAAGATGGTCTGAAGCTTTACCTTTAAAAGTGGTCAACACCAATCAAGTAGTGTATTTTCTGAACACTCATATCATCACTCGATTCAGAATTCCTGAATGTCTCATTTTTTACAACGCCTCTTATTTTATGTCCCTTAATATGAATGCTTTTTCTCTGGAAAAAGGGATTAAAATGAAGTATTATGACAACTACTATCCTCAAGGGAATGGTCTAGCAGAATCAACAAATAAGAATTTAATCAAGAATATAAAAAGGGTAGTTTCAAAAAACCACAAGAATTGGCACAATGCACTGTACAATGAACTTTGAGATGATAGGGTAAATCCAAAAGATTTCATTGGTAATTCTCCCTTATTCCTCGTTTACGGAAGAGAATCCATCCTCCCCCCACATGTCTTACTTCCTTCTCTACAATTATCACAGAAAATTCAAGAAGGAGAGTGTCAGCCTCTAGAAAATCGGATAAATTCTTTATTAAAACTAGAAGAGGTGATGACACAAGCTAGACAGAAACTGGATCAGCACCAACAAATTGTGAAGATATGGTTTGATGAAAATTCTTCTTTTGATGTGAATGTTTATGTTGGAGAGTTGGTTCTCAAGTGGGACAAAGTGGACGAGGGTAAGGGGGAACATACCAAGTTCCAAAACCTGTGGCTGGGACCATTTGTAATTTCTGAAAAATTGGGTCCTATCTCTTTTCGTGTGCATAAATTGGAGGGACAACTTGACTCTTTCCCAGTGAATGGCCAGGCTCTCAAGCGGTATTTCTCTTGATGATTTCTTATCCACCCTTTGTAAATATTTTTAATTTCT
The DNA here is from genome assembly GCA_000966675.3 of Picea glauca. Lineage (NCBI taxonomy): Eukaryota > Viridiplantae > Streptophyta > Pinopsida > Pinales > Pinaceae > Picea > Picea glauca. The sequence continues at coordinate 910,890 of JZKD02S0456235.1, read as the reverse complement.
GTTTCTGTTGTTGATTTTAGTTCTTTTCATTTTTCTTGATTTTGATTTGTTTTCTAAAATGATTATGTCTTAATCACCATTCATTTGTTGAAGGGAATCATAATTCTTATTCATTAGCAGCAATTGGTAACATTTCAAGAACATGAATAGTAAATTCTAAACTCAGATCAGTAGAGAAAAGTTTTTGTCTAATCAATGTTTCTGGTTTCTCATTAAAGTCACAGGAAGATGTGATTATCCTTAATAAACTTCTAACTGTTACAGGTATGAACTAACTAAGAGGGGGGGGGGGTGAATCAGTTAGTGTAGATTATTAACCATTTACTCTCATTTTTAACTTTGAATCATTAATCTTAGTGGCAGTGAGTCTTTACTGTAAAATTCAGAGTTATAAACATAAAGCAGATAGTATAACGAACAACAATCACACACATCATTCATTCACAAGTACGAGACACAGATTTTTCAAGAGGAAACCCAACCAGGGAAAAAA